>JACEGR010001282.1:0-177652 GCA_014170235.1 Listronotus bonariensis
GTTAATATCATTTGATGTCACAAATATGTTTCCGAATATCCCAAACCAAGATTGTATAGATATTATAGATGAAATGCTTTTCGAAAAAAATATTAACATAGTAAAACATCAAGAAATTTTAGAATTACTTAAACTCTGTATTAACGGTAGTTACTTTCAGTTTAATAACAAATTTTATAAACAAAATGATGGTCTAGCAATGGGATCACCCCTTAGCCCGTTACTTGCTGAAATATTTATGTCAAAACTTGAAGAAAATTTTTTAAATACACCTTTTGCTAAACACATACATTTTTGGTATAGATACGTGGATGATATCCTTGTTTGCTTTACCGGAACTGATGAAGAGTTACAACTTACATTAAACCACCTAAATTCCATTCACCCAAAAATAAAATTTACAGTAGAAAAAGAAGAAAATAACTGTATTAATTTCTTAGATATAAGCATAACAAAATTTGATAATAAATTAAAATTTGATATTTATAGAAAACCCACATTTTCAGATACAACCATTCCTAGTAACTCTAATCACCCAAATAGCCACAAATTTTCAGCATATAGATCTATGGTTCACCGAGCCTTTGCCATCCCACTTGAACAAGACAAATTAAACAAAGAACTAAATACCATCAGATCGATTGCCATAAATAACGGCTACAAAATTAAACACATTAATAACCTAATTAACAAAAAACAGAAATTAAATACAATAAGTAAAATATACCCAAAAATAAAATCATCCAACTCGGACAAAAATACACAACCCTTACATATTTTGGACCTATATCTGACAAAATAGCAAATATTTTAAGTAAAAATAATATGAAAATAGCATTTAAACCATCACATAAATTATCCAACCACCTTTTTAACGTAAAAGACAAGACTAATAAACATAAAAAATCTGGAGTTTATAAGCTAGAATGTTCAGAGTGCAATAGCTGCTACATAGGACAAACAGGCCGAAGCTTCGAAAAAAGATTTAAAGAACACTACGCATCATTTAGATTAGGCAAAAGAAATTCAAATTTTGCAAACCATTTTCTAGACTCTGGTCATCCTTTCCCTAATATAGATAGTATACAAATTTTACACTTAGAACAAAAAAGTAAAAAATTAGATATATTAGAGAACATAGAAATTTATAAACACAATAAAAATAGTAATGTAAACCTTCTTAATCTGCAAACAGACATAAAAATTCCCACTTATTTAATATTTTCGACTAACTGTAAAAGTTTATTATAGCAGTATACTTGTAACAATAGAAATAGGACCTAACAATTGTAAAGGATAAACCAGATGTTAAATTTAGGGTATAAGGTATAAATTTATGCACTTTTTGTAATTCATTCACTTTTAAAAAGTCGTTTGAAAATGACATAGTATGTCGAAACTGCAGTAACGCAAAAAGCAATATAAAATATGTGACAAAATAACAAAGTAAAATTTGTGTTTTTATTACATTCTACGTAATAATGCTAGATTGATATTTTTTCAATATTTGTAATATTTTTAATAGTAAGTTATTTAAAAACCAGTTTTTATTTGAAAAAGTAATTTTAATATTTTTGCTTTTAGAGTCCAATATCACTGGAGAAAAAAACAATATGATGAATTTAGAAAAGGAAATAGACCGCCTTCCATAGTTAATCTAAACAGAATTATGGAGCCACCACTACCAGTGGAGTATCCTTGTCGAAGACATCCATATTACTATATTAACTCAAATAGTACTGTCACGTTTCCAAGGAGTCCTGCTAGAAGCAGGTAAAGTTCTCGCCAGTAGAGAAAATGCCACGGCGTCACCACTTCCCAGCAAACACTATTTGCCGGCAATATACATTTTTCATATTAGCATTGATGGTAAAGCATTGGCAATTGGTGGCAATATTATGCCAACATTCAATATGCATTAAAAAGTCAACCCTAAATAAACACTCATTTGCCAATAAATATTACATGCAGGCGAATGGCCGGCAAGCATACAAAAATGGCGGCATCCCAATCTTGATTAAATAAAGCATGCCTTTTGTTGCAGGCAAATAAATATTGGATTTTTGAAGGCTTCAACACATTTTCATACTTTTACACAACACAAGCCATATTATTAATATTGGTATTTAATGAACATTGGAGCAATTTTTTTGAACTGTTTTATTTATAATGGCAGCTAAACAACATTATTTTATGTTTTTTTTTTACATAATTTAAAGGAAATGGCCTTTTCATTACATTTTATTGTTACAAATCATGCAAATAAAAATTAAGTTAAAAAATGTTTATTATATATTTTTGAGAGAATAAAAATAAAATGATGGTAAAATCAGCTAGGTTAATTTCGACCGAAGGTGACAGATTCAAATTTCCCGCTTAGCCGAAATACAAGATTTGACGGTTTTGACAGATGAAGAAAAATTGCTTTTGTTTGATCGCTTTGTGCAATTGTTTTTTACGTGGTTTTCTAGCTTTTTAGTTTCTTTTTAAATAGACATAATTGTATTCATTACCTGTTAGTGTGTGATTAATTGGTGATGGCTAGTCAAGAAGGCGAGTTATTCAAGTAGACTGTTAGGAGCTGTAAACATTTTGTTTAAAACCTTGCTTTAGCTGCCTTATTAAAAGTTTTAAAGACGTGTAAATAAAAAAATATTTGTTATATAATAGTTTTTTTCGACTATTAACTCCTTTAAAATATTCATATACAATTCCCTATGTTTTGGATTTAAAAATTGAGTGTAAGAGTCTCTTAAATACTTACTATTTTAAAGTGTTATCTTTTGATTTACCATTTTATTACATACCTTTAATTTTTTATGGTTTATTGTTACTGTATAAAAATTTATAATATGTAATTTTTTAATGATAAAGTTTTCCTGCCTTCTATTCTAATTTTTTTCGATTATAAAATTCTAAATATGTTATTTAACTTTTGGGACATTCAACTTATAAAACTTGCAATACTTATTTAATAATAAATGCCATTATCCTACACGCATTTTTTCATCATAACTTATTAATGATGGCTGCCATCACAGTATCTGCAACATGTGGCCCAATAACGGCCAATTACCCACTTTCGTGTCTTTTTGTTATCTTTTTGCCAATAACTTATTAATGATGGATACCATCATCCTAAACGCATTTTTTCGAATAACTTATTAATGACGGATGTCATCCCATTATCTGCAACACGTGGCCCAATAACGGCCAATTGTTTATTTGTCTTTGTCTTTTATTGTCTTTTTAATACCTTTTTGCCAATACCTTGCCATTAAAGAGTGTTGGCAATGCCAGTAAATTAAATGTACATGGCCGAAAAAAAATGTTATATGGGTTCTGTCTCACTTTCAATTATTCTCCTTTTTGTTGCTGGCACACGATGTTAACGACGCGTTTAGACAGCGTTGTTGATTGCCGTCTTTATTTATATGACGCTTGTGGCATCTTTGTTGGTTTTTAGTCTATAATAGACTTCTTAGAATAGGCATTTGTTACCTTTTTTTTGCAAAGGGCCAAAGTACATTTTTATATGAATCACGGGGTGTAATTTATAATCCAAATTTAAATGTAAAAAATAATAATAAAAATAATAAAATTATTTATGTTCATAATCATATAATAATCAAAATAAAAATTGGACGGTTAATTCAAGGATATAAATAAATGATAAAAGTTCCAAAAGTACCTTCAGTTTTGGATTACAAACACCGAAATTAGGCATAGGTAACTCTAAAAATCTTTATAAGACATCAGCAACTTGCTTTAAAAGAAGCTCAATATCTAGCGACTAATGTACTTAGTTGCAACATAAGATACATTTTCTGTCACTTTGTTTAAATTTGTTTTTACTTTAGTAAAAGTTATTTTAAAAAATGCTTACAGAATTAAGTACTAACGAACAAACACATTATAAAAGTACTTAACGCAACTAAGTATACTTGACAAACAGTTAAAATTAATTTACAGATAAGATAAAATTCTCCCTACTGCTTGTTATTTCCTTGCACCGCAAGGTTGCATCTGTCGAACACTGTCCGATCTGGTGCTGCAGATTTACACACTAGCCAAATGTGTTTTCTTTAAAGCTAATTGAGATCACTAAGACCAGTTTCGAACTATTTGGTTCTTATCAGTACGGTATGGGCCATAACAAAAAAACTTAAAAACATTTATTTAAAGAAATTTAAATGGCGAATAAGCGGTAGCTTATTGTCCATCCCGCCCATTGTCGACAATGTGACCTCAATTAGCTCTGAAGGAAAATAGGAATTTAGAATAGGAGGATAGTGTGAAAACCTGCATCGCCTGATCGGATAGTGTTCGAGAGGTGCAACGTTGCAGTGCAAGGAAATAACAAGCAATAAGGAATTCTTAACTCTTTCGTTTTTGTAAAATAATTTCGACTTTTTGTCAAGAATACTTAGTGTCGTTAAGTATTTGTTTTTGGACCTAGGTTCGTTTCGTTCTTTTACACCATAGACAGAGGGCAGGATGGACAATAAGCTACTGCTTATTCGCCCTTTCAATTTCTTGAATAATTCCTGTAAAGTTTTTATTATCGCGCACACCGTACTGATGAGAACGAAATAGTTCGAAACCGGTTTTTGGTTGGTGATCTTAATTAGCTTTGAAGGAAAAGCCTTTAGCTAGTGTGAAAATTTGCATCACCAGATCGGATAGTGTTCGACCGATGCAACCTTGCAGTGCAGAAAAGTAACAAGCAGTAAGGAGATTTTTAACTCTTTTATTTTTGATACAATATAAAAGTCTTGATGGTCTACATCACAAAATACCGTTTTAAAACATCATCTGCTTTAAGATGTTTTGCGGCCGTATTCACCAAGCTCCAACTAATATTTATCAAACTGATAACCTACTAATGCCAATGCCAAAACTATAGGCTATCAGTCTGATAAGTTAGTTGGAGCTTGGTGAATACGGCTGTTAGTTTTATTTAAATAGACAGCCTCATTTTTAATTTTCTTACTTACTTACTAATTTATATTTCAACCCCATTTTCTCGTAAAAAGAAATCTTGAACCTGTCTGTAAATTATCTATTAAAATTTATGTGTGTCGCTATAATGTGCGAAAATGATATGTTTTTTTTTAATGTAATTTTTTTTTAATGTAACTAAGTTTTCCACAGCCAAAGTTAAAACAATAAATAATTCACGTGAATGCTTCTCGTGTCGGCATCACATCTTTTTCACAGTTATTCGGATAACAATTTGCTACTTTGTCTTTACTAATTTGTTTCTTAGGCACTAATATATTTTTCTGGTATTTTTAGGTACCCACTGTTGGTTCCCAAAGAGCCTGTCCACGAGTCACCCTGCTCCCTCCACCGTTCGCGCTTTAACCAATCAACACCGTCATTAAAAGACGTTGCCACGTCTTTCTACGATTTTCCTCCACCACCGACGATATCCTACCAGTTCGACGAACACTTCACTAATCGCGAACGAGGAATTCCGCGTGACGTCACGCTAAACACTGTCAATACTGTGTCGACAACGGCTGATATTAACGTTGACGACCTTCCTGAGCCGTTTTTTGACGATTATTCGCCGAGTATACAACATGAGTTTGTTACGTTTGATTTAGATCAACCGTTGCCCGTAAGGGCTCAGAGTATTGTTAGTATAAGTTCTAGAGGTGGAGGCAAGAAAAACTATGAAAGTGACAATATGAGAAGGACTACGCCTGTGTAGAAAAAGTGTCTAAATTAGATTAGGCAATTTCATTTAATTTTTAATTTTTCATATTGTTAATACATTTTTAATCCCTAATTTTGTGAAATGCTGTTATACAGTACAATTTTTATTATTTCTGATATTCAAAAGATATAAGTACCCACATGTTAATAGGTACTTAAAATTAATAAACTTGTTACTCAAAAATCTATTACGACAAAGTTGTAATAATATAACTTAAAAACAGTTCTTAGAATCAATATTTTTAAAAATTATCAAAAATATTCTTGACCAACCTAGAAATATCTTTTTGGCATAAAAATAAATATTAAAACTAATCATGGGGCCATGCCCCCCTTGGATGCGACTTCCTTTCTATTTTATTGTGTTTCATACATGTCTAATGGCAAATATGGGCATTTATTGATGGTCCCCCCAAGGTTCGTCCGAGGGGTAAGGCTGATGATGGAATTGAAGAGTGAGGACCTTTTCAAGTACGTTGGAAGGAGGTTTTGTGTAATTGTATAAAAAGAATGAAAGGTGGAAACCATAAAAAGAGGTTAGAGGACCTTTTTTTGTTGTTTTGTTTTGTTTTTTCTTTTTTTTTTTGCCACGTCACACACTTCTCCTCGGCCCATGGCCCCCCTCAGAAAGTCAATATGACCGCCCCTAAGTATACATTTCCGTTCGCTAAGTTTCTTACAAAGCGTCACGTAAAATCAAATTTAATATTATTTATTTTATTAGAAAGACCAGGTGTAAACGTCATGGGAGAGAAATTATTTTTATTAATAATTAAAAAAATAAATATTAGGCAACCATCAGTTATCGAAATTTAAAACTATTTTTAATTCTAAACATCTTTTTTAAACGTCTTTTGCGCAACTATCATATTTTTTGTTAAACCTCGTAGATGACTGGCTTAAGTATAATTTAGAATTTGTAAGTTAACTATTTTTTTTCTTTTAAAAATGCAACTTGTATAGATTTTTAAAAATTTTGTATATCGACTTTTAAATTTAATTTAAACACATTTTTTAAATATTATGCCCAGATGCGGCAAGTGTTGAGATTTTATATGTTTGCCATGTGTAAAAAAATTTTTGGAAGGCAAAAAGAAGATCATCACTTTTTAAAAATACCAAGTTATTAAAACTTTGCACGTATATGTGTTCTATTCTGACGTAATAAAAAGTTAAAGACCAAAAAAAGGCCTTAACCCCTACACCATTTACTTTCTTCCTTTCTTATTAATTAACCCCCGTCCACCCACGTACCACTGATTATGCCAACCAACCTCACTTTTGATTAAATTTTTAATATTAATTTATTCCCCAACCTCAGCGAATAAGCTGAGTGTCACTATTAATTTTTAGGTTACTGAATAGGTAGAAGTAATTGCCAAAAAAGTTTTTTTATTCAATTTAAGATTTTTCTTCATATGTCTCTAACTTTGCGACTCACTGTACTAACGTTAATTGAACAAATTAGCCATGAGCTTCCTCAACATAGATTTGGTATTAATATAGCATTAATAAAAGTTGCATTACTTTTTTGTTTTTTTGTAGTATAGTTATCTATTTCTTTTACATTTTCCTTAAATGACTCATCAAGATTCGCTTAATTTTCTTCCAGAATTGATTCCTGTCTTTTGGATTAACATTTAAGACAAAGAAAAATTTAATAAATATTATAAATAAAGAAATACTGTGTGACAGCATTTTTCATGTAATAAGTATTAATTATATTTACATATTATATAGATAAAGTTGTCCTACATATCCTGTAAAATTATATTTTACCCTTTATGTTGAATATGTAAATGATATTCTAAACTACAAATTTATTGGCTCCCCATAATACATTTTGTGTAAAGGTGTTATTCAAATTCATCTAAAAACTTCTGTGTTTTTAATGTTGGTTAAGAAAAAAATAATAAATTTTAAAGCAATTTATACTATAATTATTGCAAAAAAATCTATTATATTTTAGGTAAAACTTATAGTATATTAATATTTAAAATTTACATTTCTGTACGGTTTTTTTTTAAATTTAGACTATACTCTGTTCACCATAAATTCATAAAAACACCTGAAAAATATATTTCATTGGTTTAAAATGTCAGTAACCCTAGTTACCATAATAAAAATGTATTTTATTATTTTAAAACTACAGTAATCGGAGGTACTTACTTGGTACTTATTTATTATTAATTTATAGTAGCCAAAGTATAAGTATGACTTGTTACATTTAAAACGAGTAGACGATAACTAACCCTTTAAAATAACAACATTTTTCTATGATATCTGAGTTAAATACCATTATTTTGAAAAAATTACTCTACATTCACCATTTTGCCAAGAACATGAAGTGATACCGACAGTCACATAAATACCCAGAAATATTTTACTTAAAAATGTTTAAACTACAAATATTATTAGTAGTATGATCCAAAAAATTTCGCGCCTTTTAATATTTGCATAATTCCATAATTCATAAATTTGTACAATTTGTAAAAAGACTTACTTTTAGTTTACCAAGTTATGCCAAATTAATTATTAAAAAAATTACCTACTGTGTTAAGGAATATTATTTTTAAATAGATTGAAAAATTAAGCGGCCGTTAATTTGTATCCTTTGTAAATTACTGTAATGTAGCTTATTTTACAACATGTGGTAAATAGGCTAAAAATGCCAAATGTGTCTAATTCGCTAAGTTCTTTTAAGTATATGCTATTTTAATATTTTAATTTTTGTAAGTGTATTTTTTTTATAAAATGCATTTAAAGTCGGATATATTTTACCCGTTGTTATGAAATACTAATAGTACTTGCGGTAATACAAATATTTACTTATGCTGTATTTGCTCCTATTTAAAATAAATACAGAGGTTTTTACACATTTAATGTTATCAAAAAATTCATACATAAGATAATATATATAACATGTACAACAAGTATATAAAAATGTATATCAAACATACCAAAAATACTATAATATTTGTTTAAATCCAAAAACTTAATACGCGTTACTAATTAACATTAAAAGTTTTTAGTCATTTGTGAATGTTAGTATTTGAATAACCCCTGTAATACATTAAATAGTTTGTTGTGTTTAAAATATTTTGGTAAGTTTAGTAGTTAAAATCCGGTTTAACTAGATAATGAAACATCGTAAAACTTGTTGTTACCTTAATCAAATTTTTAATTAATCATAAAAAATATTGTTGTTAATATAAAAGCACACCATGTGTAATGCGTGTATATATCGATACGTTTTTATTTGTATGTTATATATTACTATATTCTAAATAAAACTTATACGAAATTTATACTGATTTTTTATTTGTATTCTTCATTTATTCACTCTGCATATTTAGTCTCATGAATGTTCCATTCGGTTGCAAACCTGGCTGTTTTTTGAAAAAAATGTCCTAATTTAGGATGTGATAGCCCTCTTAGCTTTTGAGCTAAAGGACAATATTAAAAATATTTTACAGGGTGTTTCCCAACAAATTCGAGAAATTTCAAGAGGTTTGTTTATATAAAATAAATGCTAGTTTGTTGAATAACCAATTGGTTGGGAGACAACCATTAGGGAGATATCGCCGCACAAATATGACAACAAATTGTGTTTTTGTTTAAATCTTTGAAACGAAAAGTGCTAAAAAAATAAAATTTTACAGACATATTGCTATTATAAAAATACCCTTATTTTTTTTTGAGTTTTTAATAATAAATGGAAGCGGTGGCATAGATCCTCTTATTATTCTTGTTTGCTTAATTTAAATAAAAACTGGATGGTCTGGTATACAAAAAACTTTTTGCTTTGCATTTTTGTTGGAAAATTAATTAATTTTATTATTTTTTAAATAATTTAATTAAATTTAAAATAAACAAATAAAATGTAAATCATGACGAATTGGGACACGAAAATTTATTAAAAAATAATATTTTTTTATTATTTTTTTTTGTTGCAATATTTCCCTAATGGTTGACTTTTGACACAACGTTTATGCAAAAAAACTACCCTTTATTTTTAACAAGATAATACTTTGTAAAATTTTTTGCGTTTGTTTTAAACAAACCTGTTTATACTAACCACTTGCATCTCGGTTGAATGAAATTTGTCAAAAAGGTTAAAACGATTTCTTACAATACTTTTGTACCAATTTGGATTCTAATTATGATAAAAATGAAAAACAATTTTGAAATATTTAAAAATGTGAATAATAATTAATAATAATGAAGTAAAAAAATCGGTTGTCTGCAAAGTCGGTTTACTGACAATAGTTAAACGTGACAACGTCAAAAGAAAAAAGTAATGGACAAAAGAAAATTAAACAATTTACACCACATTCACTTTTCACTGCATTTTCTACTTGACGAAAACTTGTAAATGTATTATTGTATAGCAGATGTCGAACGCTGCCGAACGCGGAGGCCGACTGTGCCTTTTCCGCGCTCTCGCTTGCACTTCAAGCTTTAAATGGAACTTCGCAGCTCCATCGAATTATAAGATGTTATCACGTCAAAATGTTAAAATATGTTAAGCGCTTTCGACCAAAACGGTTTCAAATCAGGACGATCGAAATTTTTTTCACTCTATGGTAAACGTAATACTAGCCAGTAAACTTTAATATAAATATTATCAATCCTCCTATTACTGATACCTTTATAATTAGATCTTAGCGAGAAAGCCAAAAAGTAATTTTTATTTATTTACCCGAACTTCATACATCAAACAAAAAGTCAGAAACTTTAATTTGTTTTAAATTTTACTAAAATTCTAAAAACTTTTCTTTTAGGAAAATGCAGTGGCGTACCGTTTTTTAATTTAAAAATTACGTTTTTGTTTACGTGTCACGTTTCTTAAAAATTTAACACCATGTTGTTTAAAAAGTAAGACGTTAGGGATAAAAATTCATACAGGTTTAATTTAATTATTTAAATGTTATCGGTACAGTAGCTGGACATCCTGTATTACAAAAACAATAAAACACTATTCAAAACAAAAATAAATTAAAACTTAATCATGAAACTAATCAAGATAATTTAAAAAAATGTATGTTCTTGACAATCAACCGAAATCATAAAGAGCTTACAAGGAGTAAGGTTATTTAACTCTCTATGTACTAATCTATTTTATCAAAGGATCTGTTAAAACTGGCCTACCGCAAAATTTTTAGTGCCAAATAAAAGTTTGAGAAGTTTTGTCGTTGCTTATTAAAATAAATTTGTATATACTGCGACATATTTTTTAAATAGTCTAAAAAACGTAAAATGCCTTTTAAACAAAAACTTCCTTCCATGGCGCTCAGAGCCATCTTTAAATTTTCATCTGTAAATTTTACTCCAAATTGTAGTATATATGCATCAAATTTATATCCCAAAGTTTCGGGGTTTAAAATTGATCCGTTTAAAAATTAAACGGGGGAGGGGCATTAAAGACACGCACTGGACGTTAAATAAAATAAACAATTGATTTAAATAATATATTTTTTAGAAAAATACATACAAAACAAAATAAACTGGCGCAGCTTTAAAATAATTATTTACCTCAAATTTATTTTCGTAATTTTGGTAGAAAATTTCCTCACCATTTTAGCAAGAAACGAAAGATACTAACAGTCACATGGTACAGAGACTTTTTTTAGCAGAATTATTATTTTGACAATTTTAAGTTTTCAGGTATTTAACACAAGACATTTATTTTATTTGCACTGATATTTTAATATCATAATAATTAAAAATATATTGATTATGTTTAACTTAAATTGAAGATATGCTCTGTATTGATCAGGCGGATCCATTCATTCGATGCTCTGTTTGTTTGGTACACGCCAAAAAACTGAAAATAATGGTACCGATTTGGTCCTGGTCGCGGGGTATACGCGCTGACCCTGTTCAGTATCCTGTATATCATCTAACCTATAAAAACATACCTAGGGAAGCTTTAAAAAATATCACATTTAGTACTATATACTTTTATTAGTTTAGGGAATATGTTTAACTTGTTGAGTAAATTTGTATAAACGCATAGTTTATAGGGGTGTGCGAATAATTCGAACTTATGAATAATTCGTATCGAATCGAATATCAATATTCGATTCTAAACTCGATTCGAATAATTCTATGGGTGACGCCTTTTTGCTTAATTTATTATCAAAAGACAAAAATCTCATTTAAATTTGTGAGGATAGGGTTTCATATCAATTTCAATATGGTGACTTAAAAAAAACAACAATCGGCTGGTGGGTGATGCATGCTTTACGGGTAAAAACTCTTAAGTAGGCATGGGCGTAGCCAGGTACCGGCAGGGGGTCAGCTCCCCCTACTCATAAAGAAATTTATTATTATTCTTGTAGATAGTAAATTTATTTGTAGATTTAAAGACTTCACAACGATAAATACAATAAAAATTATGGATATATAACAAGGATTTTGATTTCAAACAATTTTTGACCACGGTGTTTTGAGTTATTATTTGAAACCACTTAATAAATGAATAATTTCTTTGATTAATGTTATCATTTGGGTAATGGATGGTTTGAAATTATTTTATTAAATGCTTTATGGGAAAACAACTTTATCCGAAATACCGCCTCTACGGTACTATTGTTTGGAATAAGGTCCGCCGTACACATCCTACTTTGACATGACGTCTAATGTAAATGGCAAACTTTTACCCCGCCGCATGGAGAGGTCGTAAAAAACAAAAGAATAATCATTATATTTTTTCATGGCTACTTTACCAAAAATTAACCGTTTAAGCTTATCCATGGCACCCTAGTTTAAAATTTAAAAAAATAAATTGAGGTGTAAGGCGTCCTTGGCTTTAGAATGTTACATACAATCAACGTAAGATAAAATACATCGAGGGTGCAAAGATCTACCAATGCATATTTGTGTCAAATAATTACATTCCAAAATTTTTTTATCCTAAATGGTAAAAAATTATAGAGGGGTATTACCTTTTTCTTTGCCGCCCCCCAAAAAATCTTGGCTACGGCCATGTAAGTAGGAATCGGTCAATCCGCCATTAAAGTTTTTATTTTTACTTTCACTGTCCGTCACCATTTTACCAGGAATTAAAAGATATTAAAAGTCACATAGCACAGAAGCTCATTTTTAACATTTATAACTTTTTTGCTTTCCTTTCCTTTTTAAATGCTGCATTAAGATCCGATTTTTTTTTTAGGTTTACGTAGTAATGGAACAAATAGTTAAATTTGTATATTAAGGTATTGCAAGCTGATTGTAAAAATGCAAAACCTTTTTAGTACAATACAATTGTTTCCATCTTAACAAATAAAAAAAATTAAACCATTGATCAAACACCTTTTGTTAGATTTTAAATAGAATTTGTACAGAAGGCAAAAAAAACAAAAATTTTGTATGTCAGGCAACTGTAAATACTCATACTTAACAATAATAACTTAGGGTTTATTGGGCCCAATATATTCTTCCAATTTTTAAAGTTTTATTTTTGCTAGTTTCAGTTGCATCTTTTTTAAAAACAAATTTCCAATAATAAAATACTTATTTTTTTTTTTTAACGCATTTCTAACAATTAATGGAAGTTCCAAAATATTGATCCAACCTCACTTGTTACATGTTTAATTGAATTCATAGCGAGGGCGCTGATAGTTGTCATGACGTATTGACAACACTGAATGCTAAAATACTCCAAAACAAATAAAGTATTTTATATATGTACAGGGTGAATTTTTTTAGGTCTGCACTATAAACTCTGCACTTTCTTATTATTGAAGATACGAAGTCGGTTAAATTAGCAAAGTAGTAGCATTTTTTTCTTCAAAAAACAATTGAGAATTGGGTTTTGATTTATGGCAAAAAATATAATTTTTTAAATGAAACACACTGTATTATATATCACGTTGTAAATGATCTATTAAAGGCCATTAAAAACGCCCTCATGTGTTAAATACAAGTTTTAATAGTTTCGGAAATATGGCCATCCTCGGGAATATGATGATAAACTGAAATTTTTAAACAAAACACCCTGTATATTGCATCACCAATAAATAGATATTTTAAAAAGCTTTAAGAAAATACCACATTTAATATGTTATAGTTTTGAATATGGCCATTCAAATCTAAAAAATAGAAAATATAATGTCTATTTTTTATCCTCGATACTAAACTTAGTGCTTATAGCTTGGAGCTGTAGAGATAAAAATGTAACATAATTTTTAGCTTTGGATGGCCAAATTTCCAAAACTATAAAAGATATAAATATTAAATGTTCTTTTTCTTAAAGCTCCTTAAAATATATTTTATATTAAATAGATATACAGGTTTGGCGAGTTGAATCTAACGGATTGCGTTTTAATGTATTAGACACTAATAGATAGAGAGTAGACAGAGAACGACTGCATAGGTAACCGCCCACCGATAGCGACGCCGATTCCCCGTACTGCTATTACTGTATCCGCCTTCGTACCAAAGGTTAAAATAAATTGTAAACATGATCGGTAACACGTACTTGGTATGCGAAGAATTGCAACCGAACTTTGACCGGACTGATAAGCGCAACGACGACGCGATAGCCGCCCTGGGTGGAGCCAAAACTTTGTTCTCGCTCTACTCCGTCTTTTTCTTACACATTGCCTAAAAATCATATTCGAAACTTTTCAACCGCCGAACGTGTATATCTATTTAATGGTGATATTTCCGAAGCTATTAAAGAAGTATATAACACATAAGTAGTTTTTCAATGGTCTTTGATAGATCTTTCGAATAGTGATATAATATACAGGGTGTATCATTAAAAAAATATATTTTTGCAATAAATTAAAAACACGATATTCAATTGTTTTTTGTCGGCAGCACGTTAATTAGCTGAAAAAACGCTACTAATTTGCGAATTTAATCGACTTAGTATCTCCAATTATAAAGAAGTTAACAATAGTGCCGACTTAAAGATGATCACCCTGTATAATTTTTTTCATAGAACCCATTAATTTTGCCAAGGTTTTATATATTTATTTAAGTTACAGTTATTTAAATATACAGGGTATTTCCTAACTGCGGTACGAAAGTTAAGGGTGTGATTTCTTATGCCTTTTTATGACAAAAAATTTCTATAAACATATATTATGTATGTATACAGGGTGTCCGGAAAGAAAAGTCAAAAGTTATAAGGGTGATAGAGTAAGCCAAAAAATGTTAGTACTTTATATTAATAAAAGTTTTATTGCGCTTCTTATAAAGTAATTAACCTTTAAAGTTGGAATAAAAAAATGTATTTCATTTATAACTTGTAATCGGTTGCCACAATAATAATGATATTTGGGCAATTTAATTAACTCATACCAATGTGCTTTTTTTCCGTGCGACAAATAATTGCGCAGTCAGTCATAATACAGGGTGAGACGAAGTTTTTTTGTTTATTGTTTACATTTTTTACAGAGGTAAAAAATTTGACATTTTGCTTTTACCGTTTGATTTCTTTATCATTTTTGTATAGAAAAGGTGTACTTTATTTGAATCGATATCTTGGACCGTTTTTCATAAAATCGCATTTTAAATCCAGACATACTAGCGTTTTGTATGTAATAAAAACTCCTTTTTTATTAATAAAATGTGGTAAAAATACTTTAAAATGGTTTTTGTAAGCCCTTTAATCTTTATAATACAAATAAAAACTGTTTTTTTTTATAATTTTATAATATTTTAAAACTTTTTTTTATCTTTACCACAACCTATAAAGGCGGATTTTCATAAAAACCTTAAAAATACGGGCCTTATTAAACACACAAACAAAACTATATTCTGAGAGACTATAGTATGTATGGTTGTCCTACACCTAATAATGACTACTAATGCCCTCTGTAGAAATCGGAGTAAACATGTAACAAAAGTTGTTGGATCAATGTTTGTAAAATTCTCTTTAGTTGTTGGGTAGGCGCTTATACAAATTATATAGGCTTAGTTGGTTTTTAATAAAATACCTATTAACATAAAGGGAAAACTCTCGCCTAATATGTTTGTAAAAATTGTATATAAAAAAAACATTATTTAACTCCCTAATTTTAAGTGTCTTGAAAATTTCCGTTGAAGTTTTTTCTCTGTAATTAATGGTTATAAAATAAATAAACTAACAAAATAACAGTTTTAAAAAAGGTGTTCAGTTCAAACAGGTACTTAACAATAAAAATTACAAATATTTTCCTTGTGATATTCAACTATTCAATAATTCATAAAGGGTTTCTGTGCCATGTGACTGTCAGTAATTCTTGAATTCCGTTAAAATGGCAAAAAACTTCTAGCAGAAGTACCTAATCCAGTTTTTGGTGGCTAGGTCGTGGTATTTTAATGTTACGATAATTTTATAAAAAGGATATTTAGTAGTAGGTATTTTTAAATGGTACACCCTGTATATTTTAACAAATTTTAAGTTTATTAAATATTACATCAAAATGTAAACACATTATATGTCAAATATTGCTGCTTTTTGAGATATCAGCAGTATTTTGGTATACCCATTGATGTTTAAAATGGAAAAAATAAAATAATATTTTGGTTCTTTGTATGATAAAGTTTAAAAGGCTTACAAACACCATTTTAAAGTATTTTTGCCACATTTTCATTACATACAAAACGCTAGTATGTCTGGATTTAAAATGCGATTTTATGAAAAACGGTCCAAGATATCGATTAAAATAAAATACACCTTTTCTGTACAAAAATGATAAAGGAATCACACGGTAAAAGCAAAAGTCAAATTTTTACCTCTGTAAAAAATACATACAATAAACGAAAAAACTTGTCTCACCCTGTATTATGACTTACTGCGCAATCATTTGTCCACGGAACAAAGCACATTGGTATGAGTTAATTAAAGTGCACAAATGTCATTATTATTGTCGCAACCGTTCAAGAGATATAAATGAAATACATTATTTTTATTCTAACTTTGAAGGTTAATTACTTCATAAGGAAGCGCAATAAAACTTTTTTATATGAAGTACCAACATTTTTTGGCTTACTCTATCACCCCTATAATTTTTGACCTTTCTTCCGGACACCCAGTATATATATTTTTTCATAAAAAGGCATAAGAAATCACACCCTTAACTTTCGTACCGTAGTTAGGAAACACCCTGTATATTTAAATAACTGTAACTTAAAGAAATATATAATACTTTGGCAAAATTATTGGATTCTATTATAGAAAATTATACAAAGTGGCCCTTTTAAGTCGGCACTATTGCTAACTTCTTTATAATAAAATTGGAGATACGAAGTGGATTAAATTCGCAAATAAGTAGCGTTTTTTCGCTGATTAACGTGCTGCAACAAAACAATAGAATATGGTTTTTAATTTATTGCAATTTTTTTAGTGATACACCCTGTATTTTATATCACAATTCGAAAGATCTATCAAAGACCATTAAGAAAGTTTCTTATAATGTTATATGCTTTTATAATAGCTTAGGTAATATTACCATTAAATAGATGTTTGATATTTTTATCTCTTATAGTTTTGGAAATTTGGCCATCCAAATCTGAAAATTATGTTAAATTTTTATTATCTCTACAGCTCCAAGCTATAAGCACTAAGTTTAGTGTCGAAGAAAAAAAAATAGACATTATATCTTCTATTTTTTAGATTGGAATGGCCATATATTCAAAAATATAACATATTAAATGTGGTATTTTCTGTAAAGCTTTTTAAAACATCTATTTATTGGTGATGCAATATACAGGGTGTTTTATTTAAAAAATGTAATTGTATCGTTTTATTTTACGTAGCGGTCATATTAATTGGTTGCCGCGATCCTGTAAATTAACTCTTTTAGATTATTTTCTTTGTCGGTATCTAAAGAGCAAAGTCTACAAGAATAACCCAAATACCATTGCGGAGCTAAAACAGGTGACCAGACTCAAAATTACCAACATAAGACCTGATTTGTGCCACGTAGTAGTCGAAATTTTCTAGAAACGGACGTCATGCCACATGAGCCACGGAGGTCATTTCCTTCATTTCATCTTTTATGCCTAATTGTAATGGACTACTCTCAAAGGGAAAATAAATACTTTTTCAATATTTTTAATTTCTTTTTTTTAATACTTTTAATGAGAAAACTCAATTTAAATTACCTTTTAGAAGAAATAAAGCGTACCTATGCTTGCCTATGCTGCGTACCCCTTTTTAAGTAGTGTTAAAACATCTAGCATAGGTAGCAGATATCTTAAATTAAATTCCCAACCTAAATTTGCGGTTGGTATTCATCAAAAGACAAAATTCTCATTTAAATATGGGTGGATATGGATTCACCCGTGTCTTTGAAAAATACCTAGCAATCAGCTGGTGAGTGACACATGACACATGCTTTATGGGTGAAAACCCAAACCTCAAGTAGGAATCGGCTATTAATGCCTTTTTTTTCTTTCATCCTCCGTCACCATTTTAACAGGAATTTAAAGATATTAAAAATCACATTGCACAGAAACCCATTTTCTATTTAATGTTTTTATAAATTTCGTATTTTCCAAGCATTATTTGGAATACTGCATTAAAATCAGTTTTTTTAGGTTTAAATAGTAAACTGTAAACCAAGAAAAACTACATTTTTATTCTATCAAATGGTAAACAATTATCAAACTTTTCTTTACTGTTTTACTCTTGATATTATAGATGGAAAAAATCTTACATTTATATTTTAAGTTGTTTTTTATCTTTGAGACAGCCCATGAAGGGTTACGCCTAAGTACCAGATTACCGTGGGTGTCGGGGTATTAGATGTTTCACCCATTTTTTCCCCTGTTTCGTCAACGTTGTCCAAGCACTGAAATATGCAGTATTTGCATTTCTACCGCATCTTTTAGACAACGCGGTAGTGCCACCACGGACGTTATTTTGAAATAATTAGTACCCAAAAATGTCTTCCCGGCTGGGGAATCGTTCTCAGACTACCTGGGTACGGGCGAGATACTCTTGACCGCTGCGCTGCCGGAGAAGACATTATTTACAAATTAATTCAATATAAGAAATGTTAGACGTTTTACGTTAATTAGAATATTTTACAATACCGATTGTAAAATATTCTAATTCTTAACAAATAAAGAATAATGCTAAAACATTTATCCAACACCAGTTGTTAGATGGTTAATAAGATTCATAGAGAAAGCACTCAAGATAATTATTATGTGTTAAACAACCTCAAATACCACAATCTGATGGGTTTATTGAGGTCCATATATTCTTCTAAATTTTAGAGTTTTTTTATGTTAGTTAAAGATGCTTTAAAATTCTTTTTTACATAGGAAATTTTAGAAAATAAATTATTTAATTTATTTCAGTGCCTTCAAATAATTAAAGGCAGTCAAAAAATACTTATTCAATCTCACTTAATACAGATTTAATTAGATTCGTATAGATAGAGGGCGCTAATAATTCTTATGATGTATTAGACAACACTGAATACTAAATGTAATAAAAACCTATTAATTTTGTCAAAGTACCCATTACATCCTTTTTTAAGTTTTAGATGGTAATAACATGGACTGTTATTGCAAATAAATGAGAAATATATTTTGCATATACATATAGAAGTTTTGCACATAGGTATTATAAGCTTATCTTACATGCAAAATTAGTCATATTTAAAATTTGTTAAAATAATATTTTGTTTATCCCCGATATTAAAACTATTTCTGTGAGAACTGAACAGATACTCAATTTCAATGTTTGGATTGCTAGAAAATTTATTAGTTTATATTCATCTAAAAAATATATACAAAATTCTTTAAAATATTATGTACAAAAAATAGTGCTTCTTAATTAATTAATATATCTTTTTAATAACCCAATTTTAATTACCTAAATTTTATATTCGTGCTCTTCCTTTTCCTTAACAATTGGGAAATTTTTTCCTTCATAAATTGGCGTAACATTAACATGCCATGTCACTGAAAACTGTATTTGGTACTTCTGCTAGGTTTTTCTTCCCCATTTCAGCAAAAAGCAAGAAAAACTGACAGTCACATGGTACAGTAACCCTTTTTGAATAGTTAAATATAACAAAAGAAAAGCTTTGTAATTTTTAATGAAAAGTATTTGACATGAAAACGTTTTTTTTTAACTGCCATTTCGTTAGTTTATTTATCTTATAACTTAATAATAACTGAGATAAAATTTCAACAAAAATTTACATGACACTTTGTGAATGAGTTGATTATTTTTTTACTAAAATTTTTACAAACATATATCCCAAGAAATTTTAATGTTTTTGTTATACTAATCGGTATTTTGTTAAAAACTATATTACGACTTAAATAAGTCCAAGTAAGCTTGTATAATTTGTGTAAGCGTCTACATATCAAATAAAGAAAATTTTACAATCCTTGATTCAACAGCTACTGTTAGATGTTACTACGATGCCTACAGAGGGCATTAGTAGTCATTATTATGTGTAGGGCAACCATACATATTGTCTCCTAAATATATATTTGTTTGTGGGTTTAACAAAGCCCGTATTTATAAGATTTTTGTTCAAATCTAAAGCCTATGGCCCTAATTACGTTTCAGACAAGCCTTCATAAGTTGTGATAAATTTTCCAAGAATATCATAATATTATTATCCAGTTAGTAGGTTATTTCTATAACTAAATGTTGTATGTAGGTTTAAATATTTGTTTATATTTTATGTAAAAAAAACGATTTTTTTGGGACTTCACAAAGTTTCTGCTTTTTTTTTTAATTGTAGACATCATTCATAGATGGAATAAAGCGTACTTATCCGGCGTACCCCTTTTTTATGTAGTTTGCTAATCTCATGTTACAGACATCACAGCAATTTCTTTGCTTGTCGTATTTTAATACCAAATCCAAATACCTTAAAAAAATTACGTTTATGTTTTTTGTTATACTTTCATATTATATAAAAAAACTAAAAAATGTAGATAAAGTAAAATTCATGGTACATCACCAATTTACAAACATTTATATTTACTCGCCATTTTAACAAGAGAATATTGACATTCACATAATATTGAATTTTTTTTTGGGAACTTTTAAGCGTGTTTTATAATTTGCAAAAAAAAATCTGTTCCAGCTGATTTTTGTGAGCACATCCACGAACAGAGGCCTTGCGGTGACAAAAAAACTATTGTCTCGTACTTGACCATTTAATTAAAAAAAAATAGCAGTTTAGAGCTTTCTTTAAATCCGAAAGTAATTTTTTGACACAAATGTTAAATAATTTAAAACTAACCGACCCTTGCCTACTTTGTTGTACTAATTATATTTTTTCGCTGACTAGTTATATATATGCCATTATTTTTTGCTGAACTTTTTGTTCAATCGTAATAAAATATAGTCTATAGTACTCCTGAATAATGTATCTTTTCAATTGTAAATGAATTTTCATTATCGGTTTTATAATTTTCAAAAATATGTCCTCACAAACATATTATTGCTTATCGACTTTAAAATTTTTGTTGTTAGAAAAGCTCTTTTAAAGTTTTATAATTTTAATCTAATTTTTACTCAAAGTTTTTGTCCTCTTTTATTGTTTACTGTCATTAAAAAAATTGTAAAAATAAATAATAAAGGTATATAGAAAATGCCAAATTAAATAGTTGTGTGCATTATTTACAGGCTTTTTTAATAATTGTTTTAGTAATTAAAGAAAGATGTAGAAGCCCTCTCTGGGTGGAGTTGGCCGAACTAGCTAAATATGTTATTAGGTCATATATTATCTTTAAAGATAAGATGCTAATTTTTGTCTTCATAAAATTGTAATATTTTAAAGTATTTTTTTACTATGATCAATTTAAATAAATTCATTTTAAATATTCAAATTTACCCATTCCTATGTATGTTTTTCTAAATTTTCCATTATAATGACAATATGGTAAAAATTAAACAAATTGTAAATTACGACAAAACTTTACTGGCATTGAAGTTTAAGAGCCTACAACATATTTGTACAAAAGTGTCTACATACTAAAAATATATTTACAATAAAATATTAAAATCAACCTCACTTAACAAAATAAAAATAAAATAAGGTGTGAGATCAGTCTTCTTTAACAATATAAAACAAGCATTGTATATAATTTTAATAGTTGTAATACTATAAGTACTGGCTTTAGATTATTGAAACATTTATATGTACAACATATAACTACAGAATGTATAATTTTCTATTTGTTGTGCACTTTTTTTTATATGGGTATACATTATGGGTTTACATTATGGGTAATAGTTATTGTTTAAAATTAATAATTAATCAAAACGATTAATTTCTTTTCAAACAAAACCAAATATTCTTGTTACTACACAACCAACACACAAATACAACGATCAATTAAATACAAGTCTTTGACTAGTAAAAAATATATACATCAGAAAAATATACACAATATACAACAATAATTCACATTCACAAAAAACTGGTACAAGTTTCATTTTTGTTTATACTAAAAGTCTTAAGAACAACGTATTGTTATACCATAGTCACATTTCTTCGTTTTTTCTCGCCACTGTTGACTGAAGTCATGGATCCCTGCAAGCTTTGATTGAAGGGAGCACCCTGCTCAGCGCGTGGCATACTTTGGTAGATCTGATTTTGAGCTGGAGGTCCTTGGTGTACGCCATAAATATTGTAATTTACTGGATATCCTTGATTGTTAAATGCGGGTAGAGGTGGGACAGGGGGAGGATATTGTTCAATAATTTGATGTCCATTGACACTGACATGATCCATACTTTGACCATTGATGGACATGTGATCCATCTGAGCTAAAACTTCCTGATGAGTCATAAGAGGTTCCTCGTTCATCATGTTTTCTAATGGACTGTACCTTCTTTCATGTTCGTGAAGAAGTTGAGAAGCACTCCATGAGTTGTAGGGACTTAACGGCTGTCCATTTCTGTTGATGGTATTGTTGGAAATAACACTTAAACCAGAATAAGCTGGGGGCATATTGTCGCGTTGCTGTTGATGCATTTGTTGCTGCTTCAGCTCTTCAATCAGTTGTTGCTCTTGTTGATTGACCAACGAATATCTTTTCTTGGTTTCATCTTCGTATGCGTAGTTGCTCACTGGTACCCCAACTTGATGAGGATCTGGCATTTCAGCGCTTTGGTAAGTATTATTCTGAGGTGAAGAAATATTCTGTGGAGAGCTTGGTACTATAGTAATCGTAGAGCTTAAGTTATCCTTTTAATAGCGTTTTCTTTTGCTGACTTGTGATTGCTAGTAACTTTCTTTCGTACAACGCAGAAGTAGCAGTAGACAATAAGAAGAATTACAAGCAAAATAATTCCAATTACCACTGGTAGAATTAGTTCAATTCCAATTGACATACTTTTAGCAATGCTAGGACCAGCAGGGTCAGCGCCAATGGGGTTTACATGATTTGGCCAGTAAGATTGTTCATTTGGAGAACTAGTTGGTGCTACGGTTGGAGGTGGAGGAGGAGAAGGTACATAAACTCGTACAAAGTTTGAGACTGGGCTGGATAAATCGGCTCCCGAATTTCCATATGATTTAATCGCAAAATACCAAGGTTTCTCTAATAAATCTTTGTTTTGAGACATATCTAAGATGTATGTAGTTTCGGATCCAGGGTCCATGGGATATGGCGCACTATTTCCAGTATCCCAAATTATTGTGGCTGTATCAAACTTATCTAAGACATCAACAACATTTGAGGCATACCGAATTTCATATCTTGATACTCGATTACCACCGATGTCAGGTGATGTCCAAGTCAATTTTGCTTTCATATCTTCTGGATACACTTCAACCCTTAAGTCACCAATTCTTCCAATGGCAATTTGACTTTCCGATTGTGATTTAATGTCTTCAGACGTAAACATAAGAGTTTCTTTGGTAAGCACCCTTTGAAAAGGAGAGATCTGTTGGGCCCCGTTACTTTTGATTGAACTTCCACAACATGGTTTGTCTTCTGAAATAAAAAAAAGCTTTATTAGATGTAAATAAACTTGCTTATAATATACGTTTTATACAAATTAAAGTACATATAATTTTTTGGTTAATGCAATTTATAAACAAGAAACAAACTAGTGACCCCCTTACCATTAATTTTAGAAGAACTCCAGGTATAAGCGGTATTATCATTGTTGGTGATGACTACCCCAAAAGTATAAAGGCCAGCTTCCTCAGGGGTAAAGTATCTGGTATAAACACCATCGCCTTTAGTAATGTCAGGATCTCCAGAGCCACTATCCAGCAAATAAACCATTATTCTTTGTGGTGTTGTATCATTTACTCCAACTTTTGTAACAGTAACCTCAACTTTCGCCCCAAGGATAGGTAAATCGCCATATTTGGCTTCGGCAAGTAGTATAAGAAGACCAGGGTTTACTTTGTGGATTCGGAATGAAGTTCTTACAACTGGTACATAGGGTGAGATTGGTGTTGCCATGACTTGTAAATAATGAGGTTGAGGATTGCCAGAATAAGGTTCTACATTGTAAGTCCATGTTCCACTCTCGGATAAGTTTGCATTTAAGGTGATCATCTTGAAATCGATAAACTTATCAGTTCTGCTATCATAGATATGATTATTAGGACTGGTCAGCTTAAGGCCTTTAAACAGTGGTGGATTAATATTGTACGTAAAGAATGTAAATTGTGCTGGTTCTGTCATACTTGGATCCATGATGAAAGTTCCACTTACTAGAGGTCTGCCAGTTTTGTCGGTAATTTCACGGCGATGTATCTGAAAAAAAAATCTTTTATTAAAATAATTTATAATTGTGCAATTATATAATTTAGAGCAACAAGGTAAAAACTTTTTGATTATTTTTAATTGTTTGGTGTTATTATATAAAAAAGCTACTCACCTCCATAGGTAGATCGGCCTGGCTTCCTGAGTAGAATTTTTGCACAATATTATAGAGAACATTATGCAATTCGAAATAGGTCGTTAAAAGGGTCATTTCAACATTCAGTTTATTCTCGAAAATCGTATAGTCTACTCCGTTTGTTTGTTCAGCAAGGTATCTCAGTGTATCAGCTCTCACAATATCAGGATAATTAATTGTTGCTACACGAATTTTGTTCTTTTTCAAGTCATCAGCAATGTTTTTAATTTGATCCGTAATAGTCATACCAGGAGCAATAACGACAATAACATTATTTGCTGCACCTTGAGATTTGGTTCGTTCAGTAAGCATATCCATGGCAACTTTTAGGGAACAGTGAAGACAACCGGGCTGCATAGACTCACTTGGAGTATAAGGCAACGCTGAATAAAACTTATCTCGGTTTGTAGTACCAAACCGATCAGTTACACCATTCTTAGCTGGCAAAATTTTTAATGTTTTAGTTGGATTTGCTGTAGAAAGAACTAAACCCAATTCTGAGTTATCTGGTACAATATAGGTTGCCCAATATCTCATAGCAAGACGAAGATAAGTCCAAGACTCTCTTTGAAGCATATCTTTGTTGTTTTCAACGACGAAAACATATCTAGTAAGATTCTGCTTTTTATAGGTAATAGTTGGTGTGGTGTCAGTAATTTGATTACTATTGAAGTTGTTTAAAGCATCCTTGCTAGCAAAATCTGAATGTTTTAATACAACATCTAAAACGCTTCTTCTTTGACAGATCAAATTATGTTTTGTAGGGGCATAACGATTGTGGTTTCCATCATCGCAAAACATTGACACTGAAGCAGCTTCCGCTGCAAACATAATTGAAGATCTTGCATTTGGATCAACAATTTCAGTGACATTGAAGACATATGTAGAGTCGGTTGACGAGCATATTCCATTATCCATAGTGGGTAAATCTGAACATCCCGTAACTGCAACTTTTCCTTTGGTATCGTCGTTGTAACACATGGGGTAGACAGGATCGTTGAAATACCCTTGCTCTTCAAACACCCCATATCGGTACATAGCAAATTCCTTGACAAAAGAACGGGGTAGAATGGGGTTTCTTAATTGCAAAGTTTCGTAATTAAGGTAGATTTGATCTCCTGGTTGACCGCAGCCTAGCGATTGTTGAGTGTAGATGTCACCTCGGATGGGTCCGGATGGTAATACTAAAAAAAGGAAACACATTAAAAAAATTTAAAAAGTTTTAATTAGATAAATACACTTTTTAATTTTAAAGAGAATACTGAATTATGATGAAATGAAATAATTGATTTTTATATTTGGCATAAAAACTTGAAATATTGCATAATATTTAAAAAATAAATATGTTTTTTTAAGTAATGCTCTAATCATTTAGATTTACCTGTAACGTCGGACACCTCTCCGGAAGCTCCTAAAACAGCTGAAGGTGCACAAGAATCCGGCCATGACGAAGGAAGTAAAACAGTTGCCGATCGCAAGTAGGCTCGACTGTCTAGGGCGGAAAAAAGGTATTGCGATGCACTTGTCAGTGTTCCCTGAAATAAAATAAGAGAGATTAATAAACGATGCCACGTGATAGTTTAAAGAGTAAACGTTTTACATCTGATATCTTCCACGTATTTTTTACATTTTAGGAGATATCAAGTTTATAAATAATAATAAAATAACTTTTTATAAAAACAAGAAGGCTTAAACCTGCAAAAATAATTTAAAACATATTTTTTCAAAATAATAAAGATTTTTCTTTTGTTTGTGGTCATGGGTTTTAAAACAGAATTTTTAGAAAAAATATATTGTTATTAAAATGGGTTTTTTTTACCAAAATGTACTGCAGAATAAACGAATAAACTATTTTACCTGTTTCATAAGGAAGTTTATTGCTAATAATTTGATTATTAATTTCATGACTCATACTGGTAAAATGGTATTGTTATCGCTTATTTTAAAAATTCTTGATTGTTAATTTTAAATTGCCTTGAATTGTTATACATGAAGATTGTTGTTATTAAAAGTAATGGTAAAATCTTCTTTAAAAGGTTCGTATAAATATTATACCGAACACAATCATTTTTTACAATTATTTGACAAGGACATCAGCTTACTTTTTGCTAAGTTGCTTAGGGAAGTAAATATATTCTTATAACAATTAACATTAAGAAGATTGTTAAATTACTATAATATCATATTAAAGTGACGCGGTATTTTATGCTTAACAATATAACACAAATATATAAAAAGATTCCTCATAATCAATATTTTTTATATTTTTTAAATAGTCAACCTTTTCGGTTTGTCTACTGATATATTTAGGTAAATAATAAATACTAAAATATTGCAAAAGACAGTGAAAGTTAGGGATTATTTATTTAAAATACATTTAAGTTTTATTCCTATTTATTCGTAAAATTATTTATTTCCCTTTATCATAATTGCTTTCTTTTATGCCTTATTATTTGTCTTTCAACGCTTGTTTAAAATTACATTGTCTTATTTAAATACCTAAAAAGAAATTATTTTATTACTGGAAAGGACTGCAATTATACACCCATTAAAATCATCTGACACATTTCCACAACTAGAATTAAAAGAAAGTATTTAAACATATTTTACTTACTTAAACAGTTTAATAATAATAAAATGTTAGCAACAAAAAATGAAATTCATACAAAAATTACAACAAAACTTTCTTTTTATGTAAACTCATATGTATGTTATTATTATGTGACATGAATTTTTATGTTTGTTATGTTGTAAAGTGCATGTACCAAGCATTACATTTAGGATAATTTTAATTTTCATAAAACATGTTAGTGAGTATTCTTTACACGAAAAAAGTTAAAAAAATATACCGGGTTATTCACGGTAAGTGTCCTATTAGAAAATCTCGAAAACTACAAATATACATGTTTTAAATTTTGGCGCTAGTGTTATGTGATTTTGATCTTTATATGACAAATATGTTTATCTTTCTAGGACTTGCGGTTATACCCAAAGTGCGTATAAGCTTGCTTATTTTACATAGAATACACTATATATTATTGCATTTTTGAATTCTGCACAAGATTTTAAGCATATTCTGTGTGTCATGTCCTATACCTAAGTTTAAGCGTTTGTGAAATATTTAAATTGATTGGTCAAAAGATGACGTTTGCAGACTCAAATATAATAATTATGTTTTTCCTAAAAAAATCCCCCATTATTTAATTTTTTATGAAAGTCTGTTTTAACATAACCCAATTAATTTAGTTTTTATGAAAATTAAATAAATGTTAATACAGGGTGGACGTTATGGCAGATGCAGCATAACATTAGCCAAATAAAAATATTTTGAATACAAAAACTTTAAAGAATAGGCTACTTTTTACAAACTTACTATAATTTTTAATACTTAATAAGATAAAAATATCAAATTGGGCGTTTCTATTTAAAAAATATGATTTTTGGTAATTTGCTTAATTCTATTTTAATCGTATTTTTAAACACCCTGTAGGTATTAACATTTTTTAAATTTTTTAAAAACTTAGTGTTATTGAGTTCTGTTAATCAAGACTTTTAAACAAATTAAAAAATAAAGGAATTTTTATAGGAAAAATAAATAATTATTTTTGGGTCTTCAAACGTCATTTTTTGACAAATTAATTTAAATATGTCAGAAATACTTAAATTTAGGTATAGGACATGATGCACAAAATATGCGTAGAATCTTGTGCAGAATCCAAAAATGTACTTTTATATAGGGCGTTCCATTTAAAACAAGCAAGTTGATACGCATTTATGGTATAAACAGAAATTCTAGAAAATTAAAATTTGCCATAATTACTTAAATTAAGCACCAAAATTTTAAAAATATATCTTGAGTAGTTTTCAAGATCTTTTAATATGACACTGACCGTGAATAGCCCTGTTTATAATTTTAATAAATTATCTTGACGCAAAAATTTAAATCTCTGAAATTTATAATATTTAATTAGTCATTAGTTTATTTTTTTATCTTTTCAAAAAATACTTAAGAAATAAGAACCTAAACAATGATTCAGATTGACTAACCATTGGGTTTGGCAAATCCGCAATGGTTAGTTTCACATGAATCTGCGTTACTCATATTTTAAACGAAATAATAAATAATTTAAAGTGTAAAGAAAAACCCATTGTAGTAGAGGTATTAAATAATTTAGCAAGGTGATTGTTTGCTAATAGAAAAAAGTGACGTAAATTGGGTTAGTCAACTAAAACCGCGTAAAAATTAATACTACTATACTTTCTAATAAATAGACGTATAGAATTCCTATAGTTTAAAGATACATATTTGTAATTTGAATCAAAACAGGTAAATATATATATATATTTGATATCATATTTATATATATATATCTGTAAACTATAGGTATATCTATACATCCATATATATAGATATAGTATATATATATATATATATATATATATATATATATATATATATATATATATATATATATTATAGCATATATATATATATATTACTAATTTTGTTTAAAATTCAATTTAATCAGTGTTACCTAACAGTATTTTAGCCAACTTTAAGTGATACATCTACTACAGTGAACTTTTATTCAAAAAATTTATTAGCTAACTTTTTTGCGAATAATTTCAATTAATATACAATACCACATGTTTTTAAATTAATGTTAAATTAACTGCCGACAAACCACAAACATCATATTAAATGCCAGGCCATTGTATAAGATGTGTGAAAAAAAAATCGTGACAAGCCCTAAAAAACTAAGATAATTTGAGATAAATAACATTCAGAACCATAAGGTTTATACATCATATTGCTTGGTATAGAAAATTTAAATTTAAATAAGTAGAATTCAATTTAAAGGTTATGTTCATATTGAAAATGTATTTAAATAACATATTACAGCTTTAAAATCACACCTCATATGGATTTAAACCTAATTTATTTTGGCAACGTTTTTCGTTACGGGTATTAAATTCCATCTTTAAATGTAACGCAAAATAAATTATTATTTGTCGATGTTTACAACTTTTAAACTACTCAATACATTTATAAACTTTTGCTGTTTTTGAAAAGAAACTTGTAACTACTTCAAATCCTTAAATTTTAATAAATATAAAAATGAGAATAACTTTTGAGTATGCCTATTAATGTAGCTTATATTCTAGTAGCTAACGTAAAAAATATGTTGAGTTGTAGTTAGTACCTAAAAATGTTAAATTTTCATTACATCAAAGACTATTTAATTATAAAATAGTACATTCTTAAAACAAAATAAAATTATTTACATTGAATAATAGTTAAAAAAATGTATTACTTATTTAATTGCCAACTTAAAGCTATTAATTTAAATGGCAAGTAATTTTTATTTTCATTTTAGTATTCTTAATTTCTTACAAACAAAATGTCAAAAACATAAATTGGAAATATTTAAAACCGCTTAAGCAAAGATAGAAAATACAAAGAATTGCATTAAAAATAATCCCAAGATCGGGAGCAACGTTTGTGGGTAGAAGATGCTCACTTCGTGACTGAACGTCACGATTGCATTTGCGAAGTAAAGGCCAAACGACGTTCTCTTTGCTAAGATTAGTTACCATTATGCCTGGAAATGCGAGAACGTTGAAACTTTAAATTCAAAATAATTCACACACAAAAAATTCAAAAATGTTTACATTTAAACCTTTATACATGCATACATACATCGGAAATGTTAAAAAACAAACAAAAAACAATTAAAAATATGTTTAATGTATTTGAAAGTTATTATAAAAAAATGACAGTTTTAATTATCTTTACTTATATGTTACATGATTTACGTTTTAATAACAACGATAGTTGTTTTCCAAATTGGCTGTGGTAAATACACACCGCTAGTTTTGGCATATGCTAAATAATTCTTTATATCGCTTCAATGTGTAGATGTCTTAGGTTAAATGGACATATCTCATGATAATTAGGTAATTACGACAATTAAATTAGACCAATGCTTATATTTCAGGTGATGTTATTACCTCGGCGTAACCATTTGATTATTCTACTTTAAACAGCATATTTTACAGAGGTGATTTAAAAGTATTTGGTTTTATTCAAATAACGTTTAATCAGCGTGTGTGAACATATATACGCTTAACAGCATATAACTAACGGTGAGGCGTATCATCATAAGCTTGACTACTCTCTTCATCTTCCTTTTTTTCATTGTCTTGATAACCTAATTATATAAAGAAATATTGACTATTTAAATTAAAGCATTTTTGAATTAAAGCCTATGGAGATAATCGAGCATATGCGATAGTTTTGGCGGGGAGTGTAATATTAGGATTAAAGGTTACATTAGAACCTTTTTTAAAATAAGGTTAACTTAGTAATAACCTTTAAAATTTAGTCTCTCTACTTTATTATAAAAATACCTAGTAAGTAACGATGGTTCCTGACTTTTAAAACCAATGTTATACATTTTTTGTTCCGGTGTTTTTTTAAAATTTAAATAGCCCAAAGTATAGGTATTTATAGATACTACACCTTGAACAACCTAATAAATATATATTGTGTAAAATGTAGGAAAGCGATATATTTCCGGACGATGGTGAAGTCCGGTAATATGATTTTTGCTACGAGTTGCACATGCAATTTTTCTTCAATTAAAATAGTTATTTAATTTTCGTTTTAGGTTGCATCAAATATGAATTTTTTAGTTCAATAAATATAAACCTTAATATTATTTGATCTCGGTATAATACGTTAGTTACTATGTTATAACATTGTTAAGTATTGTTGATTGACTTTAAAAAACAACATCAGTGAATATTAAAAGCATAGAAAAGGCAACGACCGGAAACGCATATTGTTTGGCAACACCTTCTATTACAGAAATTATGCATTTTAGAATAGATTTAGAATTTCTTCCGATCGGAGATAATCAATGTTTTTTGACCTGTATAAGTAAATACTTTTTAAGTGTAGTTTATTAATTTTAATTAAGAGGTAACAAGTCTTACTGTAAATTTATTAATTAAAAATAATTTTAATTACCAAATGAATGTTTTTTTTTAATTTTTGTTAACACAATAGAAAACCTTAAACGATTTAACAGCTTCCTATATAGAACTATTATCTATATAAATTACATAGACATGACTTTTCACGTCTGAAATAAATATCCTATAAAAAAATTCTTTATGATTTAGCACGATAAGGAAGAGAAAATTTATATTCTTAAGTTCAATCTCTTTAGCATATTTTCTTTAGATTCTCACATTTCTGTGCTAAATAAATGTCTTTCATTTCCTAAGGAAGCGCACTTTTAAAACAAAAAAAGAATGTGTTTCCTACAATATAAAATCGATCAATTCATTTAAAAATCTTTTATACAATGTAATTGTCGGACAATGGCGGCTTTTGACGCTTTCACTATGAAAGTGTTAATTTTATTGTTAATGTTAACAAAAGATATTTTAATTCATCGCGGTCTAAAGCGATGCATTATTTTATCCTGAATATGTTCAGTAAAATAAAAAAAAATAATATATTATTGTACTCTGGGATATTTTAATTTATAAATCTAAAAAGACGAAATACAATAGTGCTAATAAGAGTAAACAATATAGAAAGTCTTGGTATTCAGAAGTTAGTGTTTAAAGCTCGTCGAGTCGGTGACAAAGCGTTTCAAAACACACGAGTCGGCGAGCCGCGATTGCTTTACTAATTACTATAGGGAATTCAAGTTAGAAGCAGCAGTGTTGCGATTCGATTAATCAGCTGATAAAAATGGGTAATTAGATCAAATGTGTCAAAAATGTTTACCATATTTACAGAAATATACGATTTTGGATTTGCGTCGTCGGCTAAAAAGCAAGCAGTTTTAAAAACAAGAAACATTAAATTTTAGACAAAATATTAGGTAACATAATCTAAAAACCTAACTAAAACAAAGAGTAGTTACTAGCTAACGTTCCGCGTAATTTTAAATAAAGTGATAAAACGTAAGTTCTTGAATATTAACACTTAAACTGCAGACATAATAAATTCGACTTTGCACCTTCTGCTTCATAGCAGAATTTTTTACGTAATCCATGATGACAACCACCAAAACACATAGCACAAATTGTAGATTAATTTTTCTTGTATTTTTATTGCATTTATGCAATCAATTGTCATGGACTCTTATACTAGTTCAAAATTATGCCGATGAGGGTTTTTAACAATGTTACAAGCTTAATTTGAATTATTATTTGCCGAGTCGGCGCTCAAGTGGTCGTCTTTATGGTATTAATATATTACAAAACAGACGACCGGCCGGCGCCATTCTTGCAGTAATCATGAGTCGCAGCTCGCCGAGTCATGTGTTTTGCACCGATTCGTTGCCGACTCGACCGCTGACTCGGCAAAAACCGCTTCGTCTATTTTAAGCCTAAAATACCGATCATACTTTTAATTTTTACTGTTAAAACCACAGTCTTACCCCAATATCTACTAATGTTTCCAGGGTCAGCGTAGACTTAGCTGCGCTGTAATTTTTAAAATGAAAGTAAAGCTTTTTTGTATCTTGTACCCAACATTTTACGCATGGAATGCAAAAGTTTATTCTTTCTATGTACTTTAAAGTTAGGGTATTCACTTTACAATTCATAAAGTTATCCTTTTATCTTAAAATAATGGCAAAATAATAAGGCAAGACAATAAAAATGACGTTAAAAGTGAACAGCAGTTGTGCCGGTGTCGGTACCGTACCATAATTTATAGGTAGTTTATTGTGGTACTGAGAATAAAATACTTTTGCTACCGACTGAACGCAGCAGTAAATTAACTTTTTGATAGGAACTACCACAGGCAATAATACACAGGATATTTTATTGAGATTATATTCATTATATGGTAAGAGTAAATTTTCGGTTTTAAGGACAATAAAATGTTTGTAAACGAACAAAATATTTCTTGTATGGAATAATTATTTTTATTTACAACCATGTCTGTTGACATTTCCGACTTTTTAAGGTTTGAAAGTGTAACTTTTCTGATTTTTACTTTCGGCCCACAAGTGGAAAGTTAACTTTCCTCCCGTGGGTCAAAAGTGGAAGTAACGCTAGCAACAGGCGCAAAAATTCAAAAGTTTGCCAACTTGAATTTTTTCTGATATTTTAGATATCTCTGTGACATCTTTACGCACGATAAATGTCTGGTGGAGTAATTATTTAACAAATTAAAAATGATGTTAATGGGTTGGTACATTTTTAATTAGGAAATAAGCTAAATAAAAACAAAAAGAAAACGGTTAAAAACAAATTGAATACAAACGTCGGTGAAATGTTTCATTACTTTCTCGAGAAATGGTTCGCGCCTGTGTTAATCATCCTTTTCTTTAAAAATAATGAAACACTTTCCACCTCGGTATGTAAAATGTACTATTACAATAATAAATTTATTAAAATAAAGTAAAAATAGGTAATAAAGAATATTTTATTTTAAAACTGATTTTTAGACCTTGATAACAACATATTTACATTTTTATACCTTCCGACGCCTACACTTAAATCATAAATTAAAGGATTATTTAAATACAACAATAAAAACAATTTTAATAAAATTTGCATAACAAATTTAAGATCAAATATAAAACCTGTAGATATTTAACTACACAACTTTTTTTTAATTCCTTTAAAATACTTTATCTTTTAAAAACAATACTTTTTTATCTATGACTAATTTATTGTATTTTAATTATATATAATTTAAACTATAAATTTATATAAAAATACATAATCCGGAGCCAGAAGATGACGCAATTTCCTTGAATAGTCTAAGAAAAATGAAAAATTATGTGGGATGAAATAATAGTCACTGGATGCATAAATGCATTGTGGAATGCATGGTCATTACTTTCAAGGTAACAATGCAGTTTTGTATTAAAAATAAATTTACCATCTTCTCGTTGGTAATATTATGGTTTTGAGTAATTATTTCAACTAAGTATAAATTCTACTTTATTTATTAACAATAAACTGTAAATGTTTACCTCATTAACTTGTATACAATTATATAATTAAAGTACATCAAGAAGTAATTTGAAGATGAGGATTCCTATACTAGGGTCCACGGGTTTAGTCAAGAAGCCACCGACGTCATCATTATCTGCGCGAAATCTCCTGTTATTTTCTTATCCCGTACTTAAAATTTTATTATTTTTTACGACTGAATGAGAAATACAGAAGATTTCGCGTAGATAATGATGACGCCAGTGGCTTCTTTACCAAACGCGCAGATCCTACTACCTATAGCTTCACAGTAGTAGTATATAGATAAAAAACTAAAAAGACAATAAAGAAGCCTGGTTGACACGCTAGATATACGTGTTGCGAATAACGTTAAGCACGGCCATTTTTCTTTTATAAAATTGTCATTAAATAATTTTGCTTAATTATGTATTTAAAATAACAGGGTCATATCTAGTCTCTAATAAACCGAATAAACTTGAAAATAAAGCCCCAAAATTAATATTAAAAAAATAACAATAATAAACAATGTATTTAAAGGAACAGTAAAACAGAAATAAAAAAGGATACACCATCGATGGTTTACTAAAAAGAGACAAGCCTGTAAAAGCGGTATCGTGGGATTTAAAAATATTTAACACAACCTTGCTTTGCCCAACCTATCATTCGTATTCAGGTGCTAACTCATCAACAAATATATTGCGTATTGTTTGTCTTGCATTTTGAGGGAAATGTTGGTGTTGTTTTCAGTTGTAAACAGTTTGACTTTTAATGTTACCATGACGTCAATACTAAGGCTCCGGTTACCATACCAGGCATCAGCGTCAAGCGAAAACCGGAGGGTGTGAGGAAGGTGTCTTTGATCTTTATGGTAGCATAAAAGAATTTTTATTTTTAAATCAGACGGCTGCAAAATACGTGAGCAAAAAAGCCCTGCCGCTGCCTCTCGAAACGAACAAATATTATCCGCGGAGCGTTTTTGATGTATGTAAACCGATTTTCAAACCCTGTTTACTACAAAATATTATAGCCAGTACCGTATATCAGTACAGAAATTAAATAATTTCTGCTCGACGCTTCCGCTTGTTATCGTAGCCGGGGTCTTAAACAAAGGAAAAGACTATTTTTTACAAATACTTTTTAGAAGCGACATATTACATAAATACAATTTTTTGTTTGTTAATTATTTAGTATTATTTAGTAGACCATTAAAAAAAAGAGTTTCTCAGATTTCTGATATCTGCTTCATTTTGATGATATATTTGTTTTTTCATAAAATTAATTTGTAAAAGTGATAAAGTAATTTGATTAGATTTATTCAAAATCTTATCTATAATATAGTTTTATTAAAGCCAATAAAATGTCACAATAATAACTAAGTACTTATTTTTTTAACAAGTGCACAAAATGATTATTGTCCGCGCGCTAAAGTAGTTAGATGTACAACGCGAAGCGGAGCTCAATATGCGGAAAAGAAACTTTGCGTAGGTAATCGGAACAATAATTTTCTATGAGTGTCTTAAAAAAGTAGAAACATTTGTTTAATTTCTAATATTTTCCTACGTCAAATAATACCTATTTGTCGGTTTTGACGCTTATTGGTTGTTACTCTATCAAACCACTACATTTTCTAATGTGAGATTGTAACTACTTTGTGCACGCGAGACGAAAAAATTTGGTTTTGTGTTGGTAATGGAACCACTTTATACGCCTTGTTGGTGTATTTTTTGGGCCCTTGATTCATATAGTTTTTAGCTACTAGTAGTTTTACTGAACTAAAAACATGTATGTACCACATTTTGTACATTTAGAAGATTTACCTTTTTATCTGAGTTTATATAACCCAAAACTATTATTAAATAGTTTTTTTACGATCGCTATTTATGTTACTATTTCTATAATATATTTATTAAAAAATATGCCGGTTGGTTAAAACACGTTGTAGACGCAACCTATTTTCTTCCGCGATATTGGTATGATATATTTAATTGTTCAATCTGGTTTTTCATTTTAATCAAACTGTTTCCAATCAAATGCTTATTTCGACTATAATACTGACCTGCCAATTTGTCTCGCTCAAGTAGCAAGTAACAATTTATTTTTTACTTTACTTTCATTGTTCGTACTTTTGTAAAGATATTTCGTATGTAATAAGCCAAACACCACAAAATAACCCAAATAGTTTTACTGTAATACTTGCTTTTAAACGAGATAATCGGGTCTCAACCACGAAAACATCACGTCGTACTTCAAATCTTCCTCGAAGGGACAAAAACAAAATATTTAATTAAATCGGAAAAAACAAGGCGCGAGACCATTTTCTAAAGTAAAATGAAAGTGGCTCTTTTTCGTTTAGTAATTATAGAATCTAAGTACGATTATTAAGGCCTCTACACAAAAACCCCATCAGTCAACCGCAAAACACGTTGACGCTCCATAATTCAATTTTGATTTTTAGTCGTCGGCTTTGTATCGATGCCGCTGAAGATTTTTGTCGGACTTAATGTGATTAGAAAAATAATATTAAAATCTTCATATACTGCGTTTTAGTAAGCTTAGAATATTATGTAATAAATATGTTTAAAATTTTTGTACATGCTTGCTTTATCAACTTAGTTATTTAATCGTTAAGTTACATTATCAAAAAATCTATTATGTTGCAGAATAATTACATGTCTTAGAAGCAGCTTATTCATCTACTTAATTATTATGTTAAGAATCCTTATTTTTAGAAAAAAGTCTAAGTTTAACAACACTTTTTGCAAAATTCATTTTAGTCATTTAAATTATGGTATTAAAGTATAAAAGGCTTTTGTTTATTTAGTTATCAACATTATGTAGTTTATTTAGCACATAATATGTTATTACCCGACTTCTGTTTTTTAATTATTTTTGACTTTTTAGTAAGTTTTATTATTATTACTATTAAATCAATTAACATACAATAAAAAAACACAGACTACAGTAAAATGCACAAACACGTGTAATTTGATTGGTTTAAAGCAAATAAAAATATATTTAACTAACCAGAACTAACCATAACGCCCTCAATGTGACATGTCCGTCTGTACAGCTTTCAACGAATCAAATTACACGTGCTTGTTGATTTTTACTGTAGTCGAAAAGACACTACTTAATACCTCTTTAAGTTCGGTGCAAAGGTTAATTTCGCCCGAAGGTTGTCGATTCTAAATTAGCCTCTTTATTATCAAACGTATTTCCTACCTAGAGGCAGCTTTGCCGCACGAACAACGTGCGACAGAGATAATAAATAGGTCTAGTACCTTTCTCTCTCGCAATCCTGACTTGGTTTTTATAATAGGACAACCACGGAAGTATATTTAAAAAAATAAAATCGGTCCACACACAAATCGGTTTAAAATAAAACAGAGGACTGATAATTTTGCATATGATGACCTGCATATAATATATTTTTTAATAAATAAACCATTTTGTGACAAAACAAAATGTTTAAAAAAATAAGGTATTACTTGACATTAGCTAATACCTTGTAATAATAAATAATTTCAACGAAAATATGCATATATAATAATCAGTGACAGCAAAATAAAGCTTTAATTAAATTACTGACTATATGAATGACCTTTAAAAGTACCATTATTGTTCAGAGTCATGTTTCTTAAATTAAATTATTATTACTATTTCGGAGTGGTACAGAGGTAAAAAGCCGCATTAAAGCAGAGAAAAATTAAAGATCACTTGAAGCGACCTTTAACTTTTTTATTCTATACCTGGTTAAGTAATTATATAAACGCTGGGTTCTTTGAGAATTACGGCAAAGTAAAATTTTAATGGTACAGGTTCGGAATATGTACCTTAGACTAGACCTAGAGGAAAAAAATCGACTTTTTTGAAAAATATATCGAAAATATTGTTTAAAGTGGCAGAAAAATTATTTTTAAGTTCTGAGCCCTGATTGAGTCCTTTCTTCGCGACGAACAGGTTTTTGACAACAATTTTTTTATTGCAAAGCTCTCAAATTGTTAAGCTGAAATTTTAACCTACAAAAAACCTTCTTCGTAAATTATTGTTGTCAAATAAACCTTTTTTATATAAATGGGCTTTGATCATTAAATTATTTTTTGATTTTGTTTCTTAAAGTTTAAAGACTTTGTTACTACCACAAGTTATTCGACGTTGCATTAAATTCAAAAGCAACTTGTCGTGTTTTTTGCATCCAATAGCTTTTGAAGGAGCGGATTTATTGAAAAATGTCAAAGGTACTTTTTTGTAGCGAATGCGTGTGTGTTATTAAGTTTTTTAGATCAACAATTTTCGAGTTTTGCATAAAAAAGATTAAAGAAGAAACTGTTAGTCCCTAAGATAGACCTCTTAAATTTATATACATAAGAAGGTAATAACAATCATCAAGTTTCAGTTTCTAATAATGAAAAATGAAATAAATCACCTATTTTGGCAAACAAGGTTTAAACAGAAAAAGGTTTAAAATGATAATTGTCCAATTATAATAAGATAATACAAAATAACCTATGTTAAATTACCCTTATAACACTTTTTATGTGTCCCAAATCAGACCTCCTCTAGACTATCTCATACCTGGGGTACATAGCGACCCTCACAAGCCCTGGCATTCTTGATTTTATTTACGGAAGAGCTGTTTGCCTTATTAATGATCCTTTACTTACAGAAATACTCCCTTTTCTAGCCCATCGTCCGGCTCTAGGAGATTTATTGCTTTTTTATAGGTACTTCCATGGATTCTGCTCTAAAGACTTGTCCAGTATACTTCCTTCACATACGATTCCCAACAGACAAAATCGTGGTGCCGCACGTATGCATCCCTATATGGTCCAACTAGACAGGCCACGAACTTCCCACTTTGTTCGTTATTTTATCCCCAGAGTTTCTAAAATGTGGAACCTGCTGCCCATGGAGGTCCTTTAACCCCGGTACGTTAATGTTTAAGCTTTTAGCCTTTGTTGATTGTCCAAAGATTAAAAAACATATGAAAAAATTAAAATTATTATTGTTTAAAATAAAAACGCCATAATAAAGTCCTTCTCTGCCTAAAATATGAGTGGTAATTGGCCAGAAGGTAAAAGATCCTCAAGTGAGTATTTATATTTACATTACTCTACGTTAGCTTCGTATGAGCATCTTTACGATCACGAGATGCACTATACAGTTTTCTCACGGGTTCTCTAAATGGCTTTGCTTGCTTGCCTAACAGTTAATTTCAAATTACCTTAAATTTCTGACGCGTTTTTAAGGAGAGTTTGAAGAAACGGTTTCTTTTTTAGATAATAAAAATATTTTTTTTTGTTAAAATTACTTTGTTAGTCAGCAAATAATTGGGCATTAATATTTTAGGACCTAAAGTCGTTTTCGGGTGTTTTTTTATTTATTTAATATATTAACCTTTTGTAAAAGTGTCATAATAAAAGTCACAGCGTCAAAAAACAAGAATGTAAATTCAAAAATTATTATTTTACTAAACTAACTAGTTTGGTAAAATAATTAGGCTCTTTAATTTGTAATTTTTGTTGCAGTTAATTTTTGATTCAGACTTTGAACAAATATACATATTTAAAGAATCTTTAACTGCGGTCTGTTTTATGTCTAAGTTAAATACCTGTACTGTAATTAAAAGATTTACTTAGCTCTTAACCATTGAACAATAAATATATAAGGAGCTCCAAAAACTCAGCTTTCCTTCCTCCGCGTTTTTTATTTATGCTTAAAAGGTGTTTTAATTAAAATATATTATATTATATTATATAGGGTTTTTTCAAAAAATTCCAGTATAACTTTTTCATACATTTTATGTATTATAAAATGTAAGCCAAAAAATAATATAGAGGTTATTACACCAAGAAAATGACTCGATCATACCAATTTTCTTGGTCACAATTTAATCTACCTACAGAACGCCAATCCTCTTTAATGAAGCCATTGTTTAAAATATCTCAGTGTCTTATTATAAGTATAAAAAATGATCCAAATAATGCCGTGCCTTCAACCAAATTATTTTTACATGATTCGCTGTGATTTACCACAAACCGTTATTTAAAAAAATATAGTATATCATTCAATGTTATTAAAGGAAAATAGTTTTTAACATTTACTTTCTTTTTGTTTTTACTGTTGTACTACATCGTTTATATCACACAAAACCGGACATCCCATAGTTTTTAACCAGTTTTATGTGTCACTAAATATGAACTTAATTACCAAAAATTAGTACAGGTTTTAGGTTTTTGATTTAAAATATTAGTCGGTGTTGGTAGTTACAACAATCATAGAATAAAGATTATTATTAATATCAAATAAACTGCATAAAAAAAAGTTAGGCTTATGATAAAATTCTCACATTTTCTGTATAATATCATTAATTTATCAGTCTTTCTCTCACGTTTTATTGAGTATCTATCAATTTTCTGATTGAACATAAATACTTTCTCTTACTTATCAGATACCTATAATTACGACTGCCGTGTTTCATTAGATATGGGAGTGAGCAAATTAAACTAGCAAGACTTTATAATGGGAAAAGCAAAATGAAAAACTAAATCATAATCATAAAATTACTTTGCCAGAGCAAAAACATTCGCCATTATTTTCTCGAAGAAGCTATGCAATAGTGAAGATGAGATGAACATTTATAGAATATCTAGAAAGTAGGTTACGTTTACCCATAAAGGTCTTGGTATTTGAGTTGCGCCATGGATTTGTACATCGCGCTGATGGTCTGAGAAGCTTAAACAAGAAATCCGTTGTAAAATGTGTATTAACAATAAAACGTTTTGTTTAAATGGGCTTGTTTAATTTGTTAATCACCATGTTTCTCGTTAATTTGTTATTTTATTTTTTTTGACTTTTAAAATAGCTCAACAAAAAATTTATAAAGCTATATTTAGGGTTTTATGTGTTTGCAGATATACGTATATGTATCGAGTATCAAGTTATATATTTACACCTCCTTACTTTTTTATGTTATTTTTAGTATTTCTTAAGCTTACAAGGTACAACAAGATGTATGATTTTTTTTTAAAATAGAACACCTTCGTATTATAATACCATAAAAAGATCTCTTAAAGAGCTTAGGAAGAATACTACATTTGATACATCTATTTTTATTAGTTTTGGAAATATTGCAAACTTAATCTAAAGAACAAGTAAACATTTCAATTAGTAATAATGACAAGTAAAAAGCTTATTATTTCCAAAACTAACAAAGATAGAGATACAAAATATGGTAGTATTTTTGCACCGCGCGTTAAAATATTTTCTTATAGTATAGGAGGTAGCAACGTTTTCGAAAAATAATTTTAGGTCAGTTGATTTTTTTGATATGTTGCTATCCTTTCTCTTCTGGTTAGATCTTGTGCTATCTGAGTGGCGGTAGTGGTTGCATTTATCCTACCTGTATAGGTAATAATCCAAGGTTTTGAGAACATTTTAAGAAACCTAATTTTCAAGTTCTTGTCTTTAGGTAGGTTTACCAAACATATTTTTTTAATACCCGATACTTTTATCATTGCTAATTATACAGTCGTCCCCCATCTAACTTTTGAACCGTTCGGTACATTTTGATGAAAACGATAATATATATATATATATATATATATATACGCTGTACATCTTAAAATATAATAAAAATCCGATTACTAACATAAAAATATAAAGTTAACAAAATAAATTATTTTTTTTAACTTATAACTTGACACCAGGTACCCGGTATATTCGGACCATTATTATTTTTTATCATTTTAATATAGCTACCTAACAAAATTTTAATATTACTATTAAAAAAATATATTATTTTTGGGCAATGATATTTAAATAAAGAAAAACGTTTATCAAACTTAAAGTATTTATTATCAAAATTTATTAGGGAAGATGATCGTTATTATTTTAACGTCCATACCGCGAAATATATTGTATACCGTTTTGCTCTTATAACTTCGTTTCATGCAGTAATTTTATGCTTTAAAGGTAATAACAGATTTTAAAATGATCTTTGCGTGATAGTTTCTGAAAATGTATCGTCAAAAATTATCGTTTTTGTCTGCATCTGAAATTATTTTATTTCACACCATATTAAAGTATTCAATTTGGAGATGATAAAACGTTATTAAATTTGTTGCACATAACACGCTAGTGCTTTTTGTTCAGTTAAAAGTTTATTATAGATAGAGCTTTAGCACTTTTATGTGTAATGACACTGGCGTGAATGACCTACTACTATAAAGAGATTTTATTTTATTAAGTTTAAAAATAATATTTATTATAAGAGGTATAAATTATAAAGCATTTGGGAAGAGAAGTTAATTTTACAGTGATAATATTTCTATTAAAAAAAGGTACAATAAAGACCAATTGAGGAAAGTAAGCTAGGAATACTATGCATCGTGGGCTATTTTTGCTTAATGAATGCGTAAGTCCTTGGGCCAGTAATGAAATCGACTTCATGATAAGAACACTTTTAAACACTTTTAGGCGGGTTCTTTGACGAGTCTACCACGAATAATTATACCGCCATATATAAAAGCGGCACCTCAACCCAGCCTGTCAAAATCAAATGTTTCGGCTGTCGGACTGGGCGAACACGTCACTTTTTGTCGGACAAGTTTACCACAATGTTTTTCATACCATTTTTAAACATTGTGCCAAAAATCATCATGAAACTCGAAACATGTGTTTGAACCTTATGGTTTTATGACTGTAACCCTTACCATTTTTGGAAAAATGTTTAAAAAGTGCACGTAAAACATTGTGGTAAAGTTGTTCAGCAAAAAAGTAATGCGTTGGCCCAGTCCTAAACCCGAAATATTTGACATTGACAGGCTGGGTTAAAGCGCCGCCTCTATATATGGCAGTATAAATATTCGTGGTAGACTTGTCAAAAGGAACCCCTAAAAGGTTTTAAAAGTGTTCTTATCATAAGGTCAATTTTCTCATTGGCCCAGGAACTAATACTTATCCGCGAAAAAAATTTTGGTTGAGATAAAATAATATTTTTTATTAGCGAAATGTTGAATGATGGTTTTTAATTCAAAACGTCGCATAAATGTAATGTGTGATATGTCGTTGGATTTAGAATAAAAATACGAGTTTATTAGGGAAAAACCAAATATTTTCCCCCAAACTTGATGATGGTATATGTCCAAACTTTTAGTAAATCCCGTTTTATTTATCTCTATTACAATACATTATAAAATGTTTAACTTTTGTTCTCTTTTCGTATAATTTTACCAAAAAGCAGCAACAGATAAACGTAATCCGCATTATACGCTTCACATATGCTTCACTTTCAGAATGGCCGTTAGGCACATGTCAAAAGAAGTAAACAAAGCAAAAAGTTAAAGTTCAACTACTTAACTGTTGAAAGAAGTGTGCCATAGTTTTATTTAAAGTACATTTTTATGTTATCGTTGAGCAACAACATTTTACAAAAGCCATTATGAACTACTGGTCGTCGCAAGAACAATATTGCATTGTTGTAACTATGAATATAAATTTGAATATGTGTATCGCTAATATGTTGTTTGGAATAATAGAAAGCTGATTCGTAAGAGGATTTTAGCAAGAAATTTTAGTATACAATGGATAGGTGTGCTTAATAATAGTTTGGGATGGTCTAAAGGTCATCGTTAAGGATCTTTAAAAACGCGCTTAGTTTTGTCTCCTGGAACTAAATTTATTTAAGCAAATAAATACAGCAAGTCCTATATTATTTAATTCTGTTTTTCAAATTTTAACCTTTTTTGTCACGTAATTTTGCGAGGCCCTCATGTTCGCGAGGCCCCTTCCCGACAAATGGTGTCGTGAGAAGAAAAAAATTTGTGTGCAAAAAAAAATCTTAACCTCTTCTGCGAGACCCTTTACTATTTAACTTTTATTGTTTTATTAAAGTGCAAAATGTATAGGGCGAGAACCCTCACCAGAACCACCTTCTATCATAACAGTGATACACCACTAACACACTGTATACGTAACAAAGATAATGCATACCAGGCAAAAAGCTGGTATACTAAAAGGCATCTACGAAGATTTTGGTATGGAGTTAAAAATTATCTCTAGGTGATTCCGTAGTAAGTGTCAGATTTGATTTTAAGCTGTGGGTGTATTATAAGTACCGCTAGGATTATCTTTAAAACCTATAAAATTTACTTAGAATTACTGCTATTAAATCTATTCTACAGTTTATTCCTCTTCAAAAACAAAACATACAAGAAATATCTTTCCCACTTCAACATTTTATAAAAGCTTTTTAATTTTTACGTCTTCTTTTAGTACACTCAGGATTACTTTTTCAAGCAATTTTAACTTATGTAAATGGAAAAAAATATCTTAAGATCTAATGAATTTCCTTCTTGCAACAAAACTTATAAATTACGGGTTGTAAAATTCATTTTAGTTCTTGTTAATTAATTGAATCCTTAAGTAAACACCCTTAAACGGCAATTCTTGGTAAGCAATGGCCTTTTGTTTGCATCCAAAGTGGTTTAATAGCGATTCGCACTTCCTACTGCAGACAATCAAAGTTGTCCCCCTCACCCCCTCTTAATTAAAACTTAAAACGGACCCGTTTATGCACCCTATCTGAATTTGAACAGGTCCTTACTGTAATTAAATTTTACCAGGGTGTATAACGGGTGTGCAAATGTCATTTAGCATATCTGCATATACTTTCTGCAATTTAGAAAGGACGCTTATTTGCATATCAAAAGCGCGGAGTTCAGAAGAAGCTTAATCCGGCGATTTGAGACAAAGAAAACTATTTAGAAGGGAGATTATTTCCCGTTGGTAAACATTCCTTTGATGTTACAGGAATATTAGAAGATGGATATAAATTTGGGGTGCTTAGGTAAAATATTAGGGGAATGTTACTTCGTAAAATATTAATAAATGGGATGTATATAACTTGCACATTTTAATGTTTAAGGAATTTACAAAAAGTGTAGTGTAGTGTTTTAGCGAGTAGCAGCAAAATTACCATCAACAATATTATTATCTTTAGTAAAAGCCTATACTTTGCAAATTAATGGATGTTATATTGTATTACCAAATGTCAATTTTAGGTATAATAGCTCCTGGGTATTAGTTCCAGTTTAACAGAAAATAATCTTCAAAACGTTCCAACTTTGTTGTGCCATATGTACCATCTAAGTAAAGCAGTAAGTTTTCCTATGCTTTTTACACAAAAATGTTGTACTTTTAAAATGGCTCTGAGCCACCGTTTTCAACATATTTGCATTTAAGTGGCTTAGTGCAACCATAAAGTATATGTAAGAATAATATTATAATATAATAATAATATAATAATTCGTTTATGATGAGGCAGTTGTAGTTATGGCTAATACGCTCTTTTAAAGGGTATTTTTGGTTGAACTTAAGAACTTAAACCCAAATATCTAGAGAACGGTTGCTCAGAGCGATTCTTTCAAGGTATTCTTTTTTGTGTAGAAAGCAAAGGAGAGGTCAAATTTTACTCGAATGGTATACACAGGGCAGTACCAAAAAGTTGCGACGTTTTTGATAAATTTAAGGTAGTGTAGGTAGCGCCCCTCAAGTTAACTTCTAAAAATTAGCATTAGATATAAATATCTCATGTTAAAAACCCCTAGACACCGAGTTTTATTACAATATTCAAGACGTATTAAATGTTATCAAAATAATTTAAACATATTTTTTGAACTTTAACACCCTGTATCTCAGTAAATATTAATTATTATACTGTGTAAATGTCAGTAATTCCCAATATTTTGACTTCACAATTTTTTAGTTAACTTTTGGCCCATTACTTAGGGATCACTCTGTATCCAAATTGGCATCCCGTGACACAGTATAACGTTCTAAAATTTAAAAGTTAACCTTTTTCCTAAAGGAAATAAAATGCTGTATAGTAATTTTGTTTTTACCTGTATGTAATATTTTTTTCTTAAGATTTTTGTTTGTTGCCATCTTAATTTACCTAAATAAAAACAAAAACTGCTTATTAGAAATACAACTTAGCAGCATGACAAGATTATTATTTTTTTATGCTCTTGGCTACGATCATTTCCTTATACCTTTAGAATATCAAACCCCAAATCAATCTAAAGCAAGGCCAGCTCAAATGATAAGTATATAATTACTTAATCTAAAAATTGTAAAAACAAGTCTAAAAATGACAAGAAAATTATAACATCACAAGTTAGACATTGAAATATACTTAAATAATCAAAACAAATTTTACCTGTCTAAAGTATTTTAAATAAACCTTATCCACATATGAATATTTTATAAATGGTTATTTATTTTTTTAGATCTGTCCGTTTAATTAAAAAAAGATCCTAAACTTTGTCTGAATTACGCAAACATGTCATCAACGTAATACATCAAGTTTGCTGACAGCATTTTAATTTCTTAAACGAAGTCCATTTAGAACTTCTTTAAGTTAATCGAAATTTGACAAGGTTAAAAAGTTAAAACATAAAGGTTTTTTAAAGTTTGTTTTCAATTTAAAAAAAAACATATTTCAAGAATGATCCTAAATTTATCTTTTTTTCCCTATAATATGCGCCAGGTTATGTACATGGAATGTAAAAAGTACAGATATGGAAACGACACGGCCGACAATAGGAAATTACAAAATATGTTAAAGCACTGGCAGTAATTCGATGTGGGGTGTGCTCGAGCCGTGTCGCCGTCCGCTGAAAGGTGGAAGCGGTGCGCCTGCAGCTCCTGATCTCGTTTGGCGCGAATCGGTGCGCTCGTTCCAGAAGTGACTTGTGGCAGAGCACATAGCAGAGTAGTGGAAAAGATTAAATGCAAGCATCCCCTTTGATCGGCCATTCTAGTTTCCATATCGGTATATATAAGTAAAACAATTTTATCTCCAATAACTGGTACATAAGTTGTGGTTAGAACCAAGGTAAACTATTTTTCGAGACTGTTGTGATATTTTTAAGTAAGCCTACGAAATAAAAGTAAAACATTTCTTTAAGTTTAGTAACAATAGGACACACATCCTATTTTCGGCTGGTATTATATTTATTTTTTAACATAAATAATATTTTTTACATAAATTTACCAAATAATTTTTTAGCCACACCTTTATTTCTACCAGGTTACATTTTTCAATGAAGATACCTATTTTTAATAATTAATTAATGTTTAATTTAGATACCTAATAGTAAAAAATAAATAAAACTCTTAACAAATATAATAAGCTTGCTTTCAAAGGTATTTTATTAAAATAAAAGTCATCACAGTTTTTATTAAATAAGCAAATATAGGATCGACTTTATTAACAGTTTTTTAATTTCTTAAATGGAAAGCCCTATAAAATTCCCTGTGCCTAATTGAAATTTGACACCAAGGAGCCATCTTCTAAACGTTTTTTGTTTCCCCGCATTTAGCACTTTTGCTACTTCATTAATTTCCTTTGAAAGCCATATGTTATAAAATGTTTTTTTCTGCTTATTTTAAGTAACTTTTCGTAAATTTGAAACCTTCGAAGAGAAGTGTAAAGTGATATCAACTGATAAAATGTGGCTTATAAAAGCTCTTCTGTAAACCAAATGTTAAGCATATGCTTTTAAATTCATAAAGGCCCATTTGGCACGCGTCAAAATTAATACTAGATCAAAGACATATCAATTTCTGGTTCAAAAGTTGTTTATTTTAAAGCAGTTTGCTTAAAATACTTCTGTTTCATGTAAATGAATAATGTTATTTAAATTAAATGGTCTAATTCTTTTTATTCTAACAAAACTGGTTAAAATCTAGGAACTCATCAAGTGGTAAAGAACAAACTTATTAAAGATAGTTACAAACTTTTATAAACGATATAATTCTCTCAAAAGGTGCCAAAGTTAACAATGAAATCTGTGGGATTTTGCAACAATGCGAATAAAACTCGGTAACATAAATTTTGTAAAGTCAGCTTTGCTTTATTTTAAGGTAACATTCTTAATATTTCGTGATAGGTATCAAAATTTTGACGCCAAAATATATTTCTAAATTCATTAAAAGTTTACGATAAAATTTGGGTTTTAAGAACAAAAATTAAATGTTTAGTGAAGAATAGGTAATCAGTCTTTATGAAAAAAACTAGTAAAATTTAATAAAATTAATAATCTATTGTTCTCATAAAAAATATATTAAAATAAATAAAAGTTTTATAAATGTAACATAAAATTATACATACGGATTTAAGAATGTCATTATTTCTGTCGAACTTATTTATTTAATATTTTAATGGCAAATAAAAATAAATAACAAGTGCTATTTAATAAATAAAAAGTTCCCTTGGAGTTTAAGCCCTTAATACTTATATTTAGTTCTCGTCCATGGCGTTTGAAGATTTTCCATTTAAAATTACAACAAACCTTTACTTTTTTTCATTTCTTTCGCTAAACAGTGTTTTTATAGTATCATCTTATCCTGAATGTGTCATTGAATACACTACAAAAGTGCTTATTGCAGTGGTGAGGTAGTACCGGCCACTTAACCTTATTTTTTCAAAATAACTTGCGTTCTTTCGCAATTTATCCCGTAAATGACAATAGATGCGGAACAAATTTTTAAAACAATTTTATAGACAAGTCAATATTTTTTAAAAAGGTCCAAGAATAATGTTTTCTGAGATATCACTCGGCGAAGTTTACGAAGCATTGAGTTTTCATAAAATGTCGAATAAATTCTTAAAAGTCATTGATTTTTTTATTTTTATTATAATTTTAATTTGTAATTACCCATGAATTAAGTTAAAAAACTTAAGAAAAAATTATTAGTTTTTAAGATTTAATTCAAATTATGGAAATTCAATGTTACGTTAACTTCAACGATACATATCTGAGAAAAAATTGTCGCAAAAATAAAGCACCCTAATAAACAGTTATTTATATTTTAAACATTATTAAAATAAAAAAAAACTTTAAGTTTCAATTATAAACGTATTGAAATATGTATATAAAATAACACAGAACACTTTTACCTAGTTGCTTAAAGTTACTATATTTTGCTAATTAAAACAATAATTTAAAAAATACACCCGGAATGCTAACATTAACAAGTATGTAATTATTGTTTTTACCAGTTTTTAATCTCCGATCATTGCAAGTTTGACCATATATTTTTTCAACCAGCAATTTGAACGTAAATTCGGTAATTAGCTGCAATTATCACATAAAATCCAGTAACTAAATTACCGTACCTAGAGATTTCCTTTCAGTAAGATGAAAAAATAATTATAGGCGTGCAATAAATGTATAATAACACTATAATAATCATAATGTGGGGTCTGATGTAAGCTTTGACACATTGATGTGAAATAAATTCAATATTACCTATTTAATAATACGTGGAAATGTGAATGGATTACATTACAAAATCCGCATTAAGTGTTAATATATTTTTTGTTGAACTATGTAAAGAGTACGTCATTTTTTGATTAAAATATGTTTAAATTAAATCGATACAGGGGCGCGCTACTTTATTGATGCAAATAAAAATAACACAATTTTATACACGATTCTCATGTGATAAAAGTAATATAAAGATAGAAAAAAACGAAGCCATTATATTCAGAAGTAGTATACTATTCTATAAGTAAAATTGGGCATTGTTTATATTGAAGCGGTTTTCGGCAAGTATAACAGCGCAGCTAGACAAAAGCACCTTTATGTTATAGAAATAGAGAAGGTCTGGGGAAGCACCGCCCAGCGGGTAACGCCGTCCACCGTTATAATTTCTATACACAACCTTTAATCGGTCCGATATCTATCATTTAATACGAAACATTAGAACTTAAATGCCTAATTAGCTGATTCAGATTTCGCGAAACAGCTTTTAATCATTCATTTATCAAAAAACGTTTTAAATACAAGTTCATGTATTTTTTTATTGTATAAATTTAAACCATACTACGATACATAAGAATTAATTTGCATCATTGATATATCAAAATGTAGCTGATGGATTCTATTTTAATATACAATAATAAAATTATATTATTATTTTTTTATCTTTGGACAAACCACGAAGGCTAAAAGCCTAAATACTGACGTACCGTGGATGTCTTAAGCGAGGTAAGTGGAAGTTTGTTGACACGGGACTTAAATAATTGAAGATTTGGGGGGAAGGAAAGACCTCCGCGGGCAGCAGGTTCCACAATCTAGAAACTCTAGGGATAAAAGAATGAACAAAGTGAGAAGTTCGGGGCCTGTCCAGCTGGACCGTATAGGGATGCATACGCGCGGAACCACCAGTTTCTCTGATGGGAACCGTGAGTGGAGGAACTATACTGAACAATTCTTTAGAGCAGAATCCATGGAAGTATCTATAAAAAAGCGATAAATCCCCCACAGTCCAACGATGGGCAAGAGAGGGAAGCCTTTCTGTAAGTGAAGGATCATTAATGAGACGAATAGCTCTTCTTTGAATAGAATCAAGAATGCTTAGGGTTGTGGGGGACGCCATGCCCTAGATATGAGAACAATATTCCAAGGGAGGTCGGATTTGGGACACATATAAAGTGTAAAAAATACTTTTTGGCTCGGAAGAGAAATCCAAGCTTTTTGACGCTGCCGTGGCTATAGAAACAATGTGTTTGTGCCAGTTAAGGTTACTTTTAAATGTGAGGCCCACAAGATTGAAGGTGTCTTTGCTCTGTAAAACTTGGCCGCTCATAAGTAGAGGATGAGTATTTGATGACTCCTTTCGCGACAAGGAACATGATAGATTTCATTCAATAAAGTGGGATTTTTTAATCAAAATGTTTATTTTTCTTGGTGTAGCAAAATAGAATTATTTCTCATATACTAATAAACTTCATTTTAGTTAATATGAAACAATAACTAATTCTAAAAGTCAAATAAAACCTGCTAGTTATTTGTGTTTTAAATTTTATGTATGAAGCTGCACTGTGTGGGGTTTTTAATATCAGATAATATCATTTAAAATTATGGATATTACTTTAGTCCTGGCTTTTGCTGAATTTTAATTTAATATTATGTCACGCTTTTAATGCTTATACAGGTTTATTTATATACTCAAAGAAAAATGCCAACAAGCGCCTGTGTCATACTTCCAAATTTGTTTTACTAAATTTTGTTAATTATTTTCGTGTTACTTTGTATAAATTGTTTTTTTATACACCGTTATTTTTATAATTAATAAAAACCGCTTTTTTTAAATTCTTGTACATTCTTTTTGGCAACTCAAAAAATTTTAGTTGTTATCTAAGGTTGTTAGCTAAATTTGCTAATTGCATAATTTGTAAAAATGGTAAAAAAATACTCGTTTTTAACCGCTTCTGACACACTTTGACAAACCTGTGTTATCTAAAATTTCTATTTTAGCAAACATAAGTTTAATTGATACTATTTGATTCCGTATGTATGATTTGAATTGTAGTTTATGTCACAGTGCACAAACTAATATTTTTTCTACGAATGGGACGTTTAACAGCATGAGCCTTTACGCAAGTACTTCAATCCCATGGGTAAAAAAGATACTTTATGCATATGACAAATTTACATACTATATTTTTTTCTACGACCAAACAAATTTTATAATTTTACTTTCTTAGTCAATTAAATTCAAAATTATTATTAATTTTCGATATATTCAATTACATTTATGCACAAACTCATAAATTTTAAATTTGGTGAAGCATGAACTAAAAGAAGTAATGGCGGATTTTATGACAAATTGATTTTTTAATTGAGTCGCATCTGTTATTTTATATTAAAATTAATTATAGTAGACAATAAAACAAACACTTATTCAGTCTGTGCAGAAAAAGTAATGAAATGTTACAGTTTATGTAGTGTAATCAAATATGGTACTTTGTCATCATGATAACAATCATAAAAACATCATTTTTTAACGGTCGTAGAAAAGTAAATTTTTACTGCATTGTAAAGAAACTAATACTAAAGTTCTTTGGATTATTTTATCTCAGTTCTCAGAAAACAAATACAAAATAATTTTTCCTTCTAATCACTTCCCCGTCTCTTTATTAACTTTATCTCTACTAAAGGAATGTTAAGCATTAAACAGAGCTCACATTACAGTATTTCACTCTGCTTATAATTACTTTTATAGTTTTTATTTAGGCCATAAACACTATTTAATTTTTACTGAAAACAATGGCGTGGAAATATTATATAATAAAAAATATTTAACGTGGAGTAAGGTAAACAAACACTTAACAAATTCGTGTTAAAACATAATTAAATTGAAATAGTTTAAATAAACTTCCTAGAAAAAGAACATCATAATTTGTACCTCATTTAAAGAATATTAACATCCAAAGGTTCAGTGACATTGTCTTATCACTAAAAAGGTTTAAAATAAAACGGTTTCTTATCTAAAGCTTAATGCACTTGACGGCAAAAGCATACTACCAGTGGCGGATGCATTTTTAGGGGGATACGGCTTATTTATTAGGGTACGAATATTTGCCTCTTTACATAACCTTCATAAGGAAATAAACATACAAATTAAGAATATAATACTTTAAATAAACTAAATTCAATAGTATATTAAACTTTATTTTTAATATTTTAAAAGTTATGTACTAATACTATTTTTACTATACAATTCCTTAAAGAACATCTTGCTTAAAAAGTTTAAAATTCTTTCGCCATAGTGAATGTGTATATTTTTGTATGGTAAGGGTGGGTACTTCTACTAGGAGTCCCTGGTCCAGTAATGAAATTAACTTTATAATAATATAACTTTTAAAACCTTTTAATATAGTGGATTACTTTTGCTGAGTTTACAACGAATAAACATAACGCCATATATGGTAGAGGAGCTTTAACCTAGCCTTCTTAATTCTTAATTTGTTTTTTTAATTTCTGATTATACTTATAGTTTTCTATAAGATGTACTTTAGTTAAATATTAAGTTTAGATTTTCTCAGTATACCTAAAAAGTTTAATAATTGTAATTAAAAACTAAATCATCAAAAAAATCATTTATTTTCGTAGATCCTAAAAACAATTTATATTGTTCATAGAGTATCATTAGGTGTTATTTTTTTGTTATTTACACGAGTCGCTACTGATCTTAAACATATTTTTGTTTGTAAAAAACTGTAAATTTTAATAATAAATAGCTTTTAATTTCTTTACAAAATATAGTGCTAAAGCGGTTAGAATTATATTTTTTATTGATTTAGAATATCTTATAGAACAATTAACAAGAGCAAGTAATTGAAATTTAAATAAATTATCATTAAATTTAGGCTTTAGGCTTCAGATTTCAGCAGATGGAGTAGAATAAAGGGTAAAAAGAATCACTTTAAAGCTTAAAACCCTGAAAAATCAGGTGCAAAACTACACAATAAAATAGTGCAGTTGACCGGTTTTAAATATCCTTTTCGATAAAATATTTTTCACACAGGTTGTTGCCATTGAAACGGGTCGTTTTCTGGTTAGGTCTTTTGTACCCTTCGAAAATGTTCCCACGCAGTAAATATAGGGGCAAAGTTTGATTTTAATCATACGTGATTTTTTTACTATTTTAACATGAGCTTAAAATAACATTCTAAAAAATTAAATATTTTCTCTAATTTAGCTATTTATTAATAAATTATTAATATTGAACTAAAATCGAAACAAACATTGGAATGGGTGTGGCTGTGTGCACGTAAAAACCAAAACAAACATTTTGTTGCAAATCGTATTTAATCGGCGTTGTTTTAATACCGGAGATTAAAATAACGCAAATTTACATTTTATTATAGAAATTTTTTTGTATGGTACGAAGAGAAAGTGTCCAAAATTAATAATAAATTAAAATAGGCAAATAGCTATAAAAATACTTTTCACCGAAATATAAATAAATTTTAATTTTGTTTTTTATTAACTAAATTCTTAAAAAATATGTAATCAATTATTTTAAAATAATTTAAACTAATGTTAAATATTTTGTTATAGTAATACAGAGGAAGATTTTTTAGAATACATTTATTTTTAACATTTAGGAGATATTAACATTTTTTAAAGGATGAAGAGAAATGTATTAATTACATGTTTTTAGTACCGTAAGGTTGACAAAAATAACAAATAAAATAAATATTTAAAACTCCAATAGTTTAGATAGTTTACAAACTATACTGAGGGATTCTAAAGACTAAAAATAAAACAATGCATACAAATACCTTAAAGTCAAGAAATAAAATACGGATTTTTATTACTTAAAATATTGTACCCTCTTGGCAAACATTGGAAAAGTAATGTTTAGGTTTTTTCATTCCCTTAACATTTTTTAAAGAGATAAAGAGATAAAGTATTTAACCAACCAAATAATAATGGTGAAAATAATCTTAAGCACATTGGTGATAACATTTCGGTGAAATATTTAAATGTTTCCTGTCAGATTCCTTTTAAGCAACTAAAGAAAAACGGGTTTTTGGAAAACATTTAAAACACATTTAAGATAAGAATAAGAATTAAGAATTTAGGCACACTTTTAGTACCCTAACGATACATTATCTAATACAAATACTCTACAAATCAGTACTAACCAAACTTATATAAGTAGGTAATTTAGAAACTATATACTGCTTGAGCAAGCAGTTTTGGTACATCGGCGAGTAATAGAATAACAAAACAAGCAGTATTAGTCACGCATGTTTACATGCCGGGATTTAGTTAGATTGTCCCTTTTCCTCAAATTGCCTATGTGTTATGTTATTTAGCTCAACCTGTATAGATTTGTTTTATAGTTTTTAACACTATACATACCTTTATTAAAGTTTAAACAAAATATACATTGTAAAGAGGAAATTCTTGGATAACGAATTATGTATATATTTAAGGAAGGAGCGCCCACTAAAATTTACTTTTGCATACTAATAAGGTACATAAAAATAATTTGGGCGTCCGGGACGTATTTGGTCATCGCTCATTACCTACGTAGGGTATTATAGTTTTGTTAATAAACTTTTTCAAGTTCAAAATTGAAATAAAATAAATCTAATATCAGTAAAAATTTCTATTTATCAAATTTTATGTTTATAATTAAAGATAGTATTGTGTTTATTGCTTTTATGGTTTATATACAAACGGATTGACTATATAACGCACTGATTTTATTGAGCATAGAAGAAATATTGTTTACCTTTATTAGAAACGATTTTTTTTAGGCGGGATATAAACTAAACACAATTTTTACCTTTTATATTTACTAACAATAAATTAAGGATCAAATAAACCCAACATATCTATCATTCCCGAATTGATCAATACAAACTTAGAGACTGGAGAAAATCGAGAACAAAGTGAAATGTTACGGGCTCTCTAATTATCAAACTTAAATGCAACTCCGTTATTTTTATAATTACAGGGCATTAGAAAAATATTATTTATTGTTTCAAAGGACTGAAAAGCAGGTTGAAACAATTATTTTATTTTCTCACGCCTAGTTTGTTTATAAAGTGCAAAATCTAATTTAATAAAATTCTTGCTTACTGTCAAGAAGAATATCTTGCGCCCAACATAATAAAAAGTGCTTTATGTTTTTACAGTTAAATTTCTTAAAAGTACAGGGTGTTTTATTTTCAATGGTCTTACAGGATAGGTATCTCAAAAATCGTAAGAAATATTAAAATTCTAATATCTCAACCCTCTTTTTAGAAAACAATTGTACTGAAAATAGTTCATGACTATTGCGATCAATCTCGGAGGTATGGAAAGCTAAGAGTTGATTTTAAATACAACAATTTAAAAAAATGTTTTTTTTATCATGACCTTTATGAAAAGATCAAATTTATGGAAAATGCTAATTTTTAGTATTTGAAATAAAATATACATAAGAGTATCCATGTCTAAAAAGCTCAAAGAAAGCTTAATAAATAAAATTAAAAATTAAAAATATACGGGGTAATCCATAAAAAAGTAAGTAATTTTTTAAAAACTACACTTACACCATTATATTCTACCAAAAAAGTTCATAAGTCACCTTTCTTATATTTTTCATAACTTTAAAAGCAAAAGACTTTAAAATAAGTTATCAAAATTGGCAAACTGAATCGAGAACGATCGCAATAGCCATAAACTGTTTTCACCACAGTTGTATTTTCAAAAAAAGAAAACGAGACTAGATAGTAGAATTTAGATATTCCTTACGGTTTTTGAGATACCCTGTAAAACCACCAAACGAAACACCCTATAAAATTAAAAAGCTTTATATTTAATACTGAAAAATATGCAGTAAATATTTAAGGCCTCATACTACTGGTCTTAAGGCCATCAAAATAAAAGTACCGTTAAATCTCGGATTAAATCGAATTGCGTTGTTTATTAATTAAGCGAGGTTAAATTGCCGCGAGTATTTCAATAAAACAGTATTTAAATTTTAAGATAAGCTTGTGTCGCGTCTTAGGTTTTATATGGTATATTCTATGTTGAAAGTGTTATGTTTAAATACCGTTACTTCTTGGGATTTAGGCGCGAGATGCTGCGATGTTGGGTCAAAGGTATAAGCGTTTGTAACACAAGAAAACTTTTTGTTTTATGGGTTATGCTTTGTTTTTGACAGGCCTTTTAAGTATATTTATCAAAAAGCAACGTTATTTTATTGACCCTAAAATAAAATTCATACGAATTAACTTTTTTCTTTGATTTTGTAGCAATTTTAAATTGTTTGTCTAAATTAAATTTGAAGAAAACATAGAGATTCAATTAATGGTTTTTGATATACAGTATGTCAACGGATGGAGTTTACAATAGGACAAATTGACCAAAAATTTAAGTGTTTAAGAAAGTCGTATATTGCAACTGCTGTTGCTTCTTAAAAAACAAGATTCTCTTTGAGAAAAAATTTGTTTTGTTTTGTACAGGGGCTTCAAAACAACTTCAAAAATGTGAGAATGAACCAAGATAAAACTGTCTTTATTTTTATTAATTTAACAAAAATATTTAATAAATAAGGTTTATAGAATTAAATGAGGATCCCACATCTAAAATTTTACAATAAAAAACCAAATTTTTTTAGTGTCATATTTTTTTTAATATGTTTTACACCTTTTTTACGTAATTTACCTAGCTTTAATACAACACAACAATTAATGTCAAAGTTAGTCAAATATATAAATTTATATAAATACAAAAATGTAAAACCAGGTAAATTACCTAAAAAGGGTGTAATACATAATTAAATATTTTAGATATCGGATCCTCATTTAACCCTAAAAACTTTTTTTTGACATTTTGTTAAAAATTAAAGAATCCTTGTCTTAGTACATTTTCACAATTTTTAGTTTCCGGAGTTCCTGTACAAAACAAAACAAATTTCTCGACGTGTATCTTGTTCTTTTTAAGAAGCAAAAGCAGTTACCAAACAGGACTTTTTAACCATTTAAATTTTTGATGCATTTGTCCTATGTAAAGTACATCTGTGGACATACTGTGTTTAAAAAATAATAAGATAGATTGACGATTTTTTTAAAGTTTTTAAATACATCATGGTAAATTAAAGTTAAAATGTAAGAATGTTTAATGATAAAAGTGCTGAAATAGCTAATGTAGGACAGTTGATTATTATGTATTTAACTTCTAAAATAAAATTTCATATAATCCCACAGATAATATACCATTTTTTATGGGTATCAAGTATTAAGTAAAACAATGTAGATGGAACGAAGTTGTTATAAAGTAACTTAAATGGTATAATGAAAAAGAAAATTTTTCTTTAGGCTTATCTTTTTAAATGTAAGCACCATTTCGATTTAAATAAATTTGCATATTTACTGAAATTTACGTTAGCGAAAGAAAAAATAAATTTCAAAAGTTATTCGTAAAAAGTTTAAGCAGGAAATTTGAAAATGATCAGTGATGAAGATAATGAAAGAGGGAAATGTCTTCAATATTTTTAATCCAAATAAAATTAAAAAAATATATACACAAAAAATAAAAACAAATAAAAATATCTAGATGCAGATATGTCAACTATCTTACACTTAAAAGTTACTGTAGGTATGCATATCACAACATGGTAAAAAATTGTTGGGTAACCATACTTCCCTGCACATTTTACAGACAAAATGTAAGCTTACTTTTGAAGAGACCAATCTGACAAATCCTCGTGTCAAGTTTTAGAAATTGTTAATAAGCGAATCTTGAATTACTTAATTAAATGTAATTGCAAAATTACCAAATTTTCAGTTTTAGGTTAAACCCAAAAGGCACCTGTAAAATGAATGATGTCATTTAACATGGGGAAAAATGTAAATAATTCAGTGACTGACAGTATTTAAAAAAATACATGTTTGTTTGCTAGTGGCTGCTGCCTGTTCGGTTTTAGCTGAACCGAAAATTTGTTAACTCTGCAATTACATTTAATTAATTTATTCAAAATTCGGTTACTAAAATTGTTTAAAATTTGGCACGAGGGTTTGTCAGATTGGTCTCTTTAAAAGTTATTTTACATTTTTCTCTAAAATGTAGAGGTGAGCCAATAATAAATTTCCTTAAAATTTACATGGGCTTTCCTAAGTTCCGCTCGACAACGCACCACCCGGTCTATTTTTTAAATTTAATACCTTCCTTTGTTTATTTAAAAATTGTATTTAATAAATATTTTATTAATGGTTGCAAAATGTTAAAATAAATGTTGAAGCTAAATTTTAAAGAAAGATTAATAGGTAAAAAAATAAATAAAAAGAATTAAAATTGTCCGAAAACCCAATAGGAAATCACCCATGCAGAATATAAATTACCGGTTACTTCTAATTACCAACGATTAGTTATCAACCATGTTAAAGACCATGTTTATCCGTAGAAAATAAAGGATTGTCCGGATTTTGACGCACCCGGTATACAGCGGAAGTATATTCGACAGGAAAGGGGAACCTTGCTTATTATAAATTTCGACACGCTTTGTGGTTTTTTCAAGCAAGTGCACATGATTCTGATTTTTTTATGGTATTGTTCACTGTTAAATTTTTACCTAAATATTAGTATGATTTCATTCTATTACTAAAATCATTAAGAGCCAGTCATTACCTTTTTTAAATTACTTAGTACACTACATTCAAAATATCAAAATTAGTTATTGTTACTAATCGAAAAAGCTGCAAAATAAAAGAAAGTTTTTTAAAATATCTACAGAAATTTTTAATATAAAAATATTTTTAAAAGAAATAAGCTTAGTTTCAAAAGTATGTTTGATCAATATTCAATAAGGATATCGTGACTAAATAAACAAAAAAGACCGATATCATGTTCCCTTTAGCTCCCTGCTATAGGGGTGCCATAAGTTTTCAAGAATTCTTGAATTAGATGCTGGTATATTCAAATTTCAATCAAACAATCACAAAACATAATTCCACTAAAGAAAAACATACATAAAAGTACAATGGAAATTACAAGATGCCAATTAATAGAAAGCATATAAATTTTAATTACCTCATTAATAGACGTAATTGCACTGTTTATTTAATTAACGTTCTGGTCTTCGTTAATTAACTTCCTTATAAAAAATAATTTTAGTTTTACCAACGTAACATACACATACATGTCAGAGTTTTGTACATTTTTTTTGGCTGAGATCAATGCAAAATATGTTATAGGGAAAGATTATATTATTATTGCTTCTTAAACTCGTGTACTAAATGCTTCAAATACTATTTTAAAACTTAAAAATATTCAATTAAATTTTTTTCAAATTAACAACGTTTTGTTGATTTTTTTTTTCTATTGTACGCACCTTTAACCGTATTTGTTCTTTATTAATTATTTAACGCCTGTTATTGGGAGTTTTTTTATTAGGGTTATGTAGGAAGAACATATTTTATCGCCATAGATTTACTAAAAAAAATATCCAGTGAAAATAAATTAATTTGAAAATTTAATAATTTCCTATTTTTCCAAATTATTCAATTTGCATCATTAAATGCCGCCCTCATTTAGAGTATACGCTTCTAATTGGTCAGCTAAAAATTTATTAATTTTAGGAGCTATATAAATTTTTATTTTTAAGTCATTTTGAACCTAAACAAAAAGGGAATTTAAATAAACTAATATATAGTAATATAATAATTACAAAAAAAAAAATAAAATTTTAAGTTTAGGTTTTAAAATCTTTTTCGTATTCAATTCAGTACGTTCATTTGAAAATTTCATGTTAAAAATGTTTATTTATTATTTGCCTTGAGCTTTTACTTAAACTTTTTTAAACTTTCTGACAAGAATCTATTTTATTATTATCATCAGCACTCTTACCTCTAAATTTTCCAAAATGTTCCTGCAATCCGTCTCCGGTACATTGTCCGCAATTTTGATAACCAGCTCCTCGTAGGCACCATTGCGAAGTTCCAAAGTTTTCGCAACTTCAAAAAGTCCAAAAATCAGAAAAGTCAATAAAATTATCCTTCTTAAATCCATGCTTACACGTTTTTCTGTTCTTGTTTTTTCAACACCAAGAGTTTTTGTGGTACTGATGAACTATAGTAAGTTTAAGTTCATGTTTGAACTTTGAGTTCAATTTAAATCCTAAGATAAGAAGTCCACTAAGTTTCACTCGCAAAAAAATCACAGGTTGAAATACAGACTGGTGCCGGTATATACAGAAATTTATTTTATTGATTCAGCAGGTTACCACGGAGACTTAACTGAATAACAACAAATCCAACTGACGATGACGTTCCGGTAAGTGAACAGTTATACGTAACAAACGGAAGAAAGAGAGACGACGCTTTGCTTCGCACTGTTCTGAACGCTAGTCGCTGACGGACTGAAGTTCGAAAAACCTGAAAGCTCGGCGGAAGATGAGCCGTTCGAGCGGATTGACTCCCACTACTCGCTAGTGCAGGATGCAATTGATGCGTTTGACGGTAAAGCACGGGTTCGTGTAAGTCAGGTAGCGTAGCTTGAGGCTTTTTATCCCCTCCAGTATTTATTTCTTATATTTTCTTCGCGCGCTGCATATGTGAGTCCGGTGTATGACCGAAGAATAAGTGTTGAAGATGATTGGAAATGTTAAGTTTTGGCGAGAGCGCTGGGATTTCTGTTTGTCAGTGATTTTGTTAAAGTTTTAGTACTACTTCTGCTTTTACAAACGAAACTTTAAATTTTTTCCAGATATTTTTATATAAGTTTAAGACACTTTATTTTAAAATACATATTTTTTTATTTTGTCGTCGCTTCCATAATAAAGTTTAATAATGGTCTTATTGTAGTAGATTATTTTAAAAAAGTTAAGAAGATATGTTTTCACACTTTTTTTTCCTGTAAGCTATTTAAATATTATTTAAGGAAAACTGTCTGTAAAGATAATGTACACCTTTTTCATACCTTAACGATTCCACCAGTAATGAATAAAAGGTCTTAGTAATCTTTTAATTGATGTTTTACTTATCATTGGTTATTTATTATTATTTATTTATTACTGGTAAATTCATTATTCTTTCAGTATTTATCAGGTACGCAACGATTTTACAAATAGTTCTTTTAATACCATTTAATTGGCTTATTAGATAATAACAAAATTTCGTGTGTAAGCTTTATCTTAATAATTCCTAATAATCATATACAATTTTGTTTTAAAATTAATATGGAAGCCAATATTCAAAGGTATTAAGATGTACACAATTTTCTATGGCCATTCTGGCAATGCAATACCCGGTACAGGAAAACACATAATCACAACAAAAATTCAAAGTTTTTAGTTTAGCTTGTTTTAAAAACGCGTCTTTATGCTAAAGCCATAATCTATAATAATACCACTTCCGGCTTTACTAGAAGTGTTGTCATACGTGCTTTCCTCAAATTGTAACTTGCAAAATTTAAACGGCACACCCTATATTAAAAATTGGCTTTGGTATTTAGGTATATCTTTTCCCATAACAAATTATGTTTAACATTTTTTTATCATTATTATCAAGTGGCCCATTTAGATATTTAGGTTGCTATTTTCTCGAAAAATATCTATACTTCTCGAGCAAATTTACGAACTTAGTGGCCACTTATTTAAACATATATTAAAGCAAATTTAAATTAAACTGCATAAAACTATTTTGCTAAACAATTACAAAATGGCATACTTATTTGCTAACTCTAATCAACTTTCTATGTTGCCCAAAAAGTGACCATGAATAAATTTAGAATCTTTGCGAAAGTAGGATTCCCTGTATATAAGGTATAGTGTAAATATAAGATTTTGTCGTAAAAAGAAACATGTATTTTTTTGTTTTTTTAAACGATGTAAAAAAATTATTACACACTGATTACAACAGTCAAGTAGGTCACAAACTTTTATTATGTTTCAATTTTTATTTTTAAGATATGAAAAATTAAATGCCTATTCCAATCATAATATTAAACACTACCAGTGGTATAATGGTATAATATAATTCATATATTTAAGCAATAATTATTAATATGTACCCTTTACCCTTAAACCTACTGGTACTAACTTAAAGGATTATTCTAGTGTAGACCTTTGATTTTTTGATATTTTTAAAGCTTAATGATATGACCTCAAAAAGAATTGTCAAAATTTTAATAATTTCCAGAGATATACTTCTTTTCTTGACACAATTTTTAAACTGACTTGGTTTAAACGAATCGAACAAAAGATGTTACGCAACTTTAAACACGTTTTTCTTGAAACTTTATTTTTCAAACTATTTTACTTAGAATTTCGTGTCGGACTTCTCAAAACATCTTTATATCGTACTTATTAATAATATAATAAAATGACAATTTTTACTACTTTTAAAAAAGCAGAAAAGTTAAAACAAGACTATCGTTTTTTCGGACAGCCATAATTTAACATTTTTCTTTTCGACTTTTTCTTAGTTAGTACGATAGCAGCATTTATTTATTATTATTCTTTTTTATTTTTTTGGTTAATTAAAAAGCTTGCAGTCGTAAAAATTTTGGCAAGCCATTTTTGTAACACCCACTTCAACGACTTAAAACTTTTAGGCTTTTTAAAAATTGGCCATTTTTTTAAAAATATTCTTAAAATATTAATAAATGACAAGTGAAAAAATGAGTAGTGAAAATATTTTTTGTTTTTCATTTATAGCATACTAAAAAACCTTAAATTCATATCTTCTTAATAATAGAGTTAACTGATATTCTAACCATAGGTAGTTACTAGACCGTTATCTTAATATAATATGAATATTAGTTAACTTTATTATTAAGGCGGTTATCTAGTGTATGCAATTTAAGTTGTTTTTTCGTGCGTCATAAATGAAAAATAAAAATATTAAGTCTATTTGAAAAACAGGAAACAAATAAAAAAATCAGGTAATTAAATTTGAACAAAATAGAGGTGGGTAAAAATTAGCAGTTTTCGACCATCATTGTCAAAAAAATAAATAAAAGTTCTTAAAATCATTAACTTATTATATCTATGGGAAGTTTAGATATTGACTTTTAAATTTTTTAGAAACAGTTTAAAAAATAAAAAGCAAGTTACATAAGTCGGCCATCAAACTTGATATATTTGTTGAAATTTTGTTATTTTGAAGGATATTAATAATTTTCTACTTAAGAAAATATGTCAAGCCCACGCGACGCACCAAAAAAATAAGATAAATGCTGCTTTAAAGCCTTTTCAACGTAATGTTCGAAACCCCAAAAGAGAATCTTGGTGCATCATGTGTCTGACAGATTTTTTTATTAAAAAATTAGGAAAATCACTTAAAATAACAAAACTTCAACAAATTTAGCAAGTTTGGTGGCCGTCCTATGTGACTTGATATATTACTACCTCTAAAAAACGAAATGATCGATATCTAAACATTTTATTAATATAGTTTTATTAATAACTTTAAATTTTATTTTTTTTTGCAAAAAAAAATTGGTAAATTATCAAAATTGCATATTTAAAAATAATTTTAATTTTTATAAACATTTTTCCTTTATAATATTTTTTGATATTAGCAAAAATACTACTTATATTACTTACCTTTTAAGCAACAATTACATTTTTGGCCAAACCTCGTAGATGACTAAAACAATTTATTATCTGATGGTTGCTTTTTAGGTTTTGGACCATGAAGAACTTCTATAAGAAATTATTTTTTTTTATTAAATTAATATTTAAAAAGTGTTTCCTATGATTCTAACTTACGTAGACTTTTTGTATGTATTACAAAAAAAACTTTCTGTTTGATCAGATTGTCTATTTTAAAATTTAGTAATTACGAGAATCAGTGTCAATCAAACGCAGGGTTCAGCGATCCAGGTCATTTGGTTTTCGGACCAGTGGTGCCTGACGAATTTTAAAAAACCATTGTCTGAAATTTCTACAATTGGCACACAATATACTTGTAAATTAACAGTGCAATAGCCTATTGCTTTTTTAATTTGGTTATATTTTATAAATTTTGCTTAATTTGTGGTATTTTTTAATATATATATTTTTTTTAACCATGATCTATTTTTGTTGAATTGCTTATTATAGTTTGGTATAAAAAACAGTGTTAGTACCATCTACATAACGTGCTACACACGAAAAATATGACAGAATAAATAAAAGATTATCTCAGTTTTGTATTAAATAATTTAGTTTATTTATTGTTAATGAAGTTTTGTAGAACTACTTTAGGTTGTTTAAGTAAAAATATAACGACAAAAAGATGTAGCTTCATTTATATTTTTTTCATTTAAATATTTATTATTTCAGACAGTATTTTTATTTCAACCAAAACAAATAACAGAAAGGCCATATTTAAAGAAACAAATGAAGCCAAAGCCGGGAAAGCATACCCTTTCCGATGAACTTAAAATATACATGGTGTTACATTTAAAATAACAAAGTTGATGCTCATTTGTTTACTTTGCGATTGTTACTTGTTCTTTTTTAGCAAATTTTGGCGGTTCTTAAAAAACCCTAAAACTTTTGTATTTAAAATATTTTTTTATCTCAAACAATAAAGCGTGTAGACCACGTTTAAAATATATCCAAACACCCTGTACACCGATTACTGAGTCAATTGTAGATTGATTAAAAAAAAATGTTTCATTTGAAAGAGTGCACCTCTGCGGTGGTTTCATGAAAAAACCCAATCAATATTGCGAAAGACAAAGGTACTAGACTTATTTTTTAGCCTTGCCTTTAGTAGATATATGCCCCCTATGCTGTATGTTTGATTAATCAAGGTAGTAAATGTAATGTTAAGATATTTTAATTTGTCATGTCGTAGTCATTTATGCTAAAGGTTTTTATTTTTTTATTATGTAATTTCGTGTACTTCATTTGCACATATTTAGGATTATTTCTAAGTCTTAATAAAAATAATAATAAATTAAGTGTTTCTTGTTTTTACTATCTCTCTATATTTGCTAATAAAAAATTATAACACGTAATATTAATTGGAATAATTTACTCCTACATTTCTTGTATGGTTCAGGGAAAAACAATTAGGTGATTTTTTTCTCTTAAATATACATAATAAAGAATCTGAAGTGACAAAAAGGTATATTTTACCTTTTTTTGTAAAAATAGAGCCTCTCGAGACTCCACACGATTTATTAAATGTAAATAAGTTTGTGCTAAACTGGCCTTCTAATGCTACAAATGACACTGGCAATTTACAACAAAATTGGATAAAAATTATTATGAATATTTACTTAATATATTTTTATTACAATTTATTACCGTGTATTTAGAGACAGAATATTTTTTGGTTCTATGTTTATATGAACTTTTTTCATATGTTAATTGTGGGACTCTATCAGCAGACAATTAAGCACCACAGTTCAGAAACACTTTAAATATTTTTAAAATTATTAATTGAGCGAAAGGGCTATGCATATATTTAATTAACTAGCTTTTGGTAAGAAAGCAAAAATATATTACCTAATGTTTTTTTTTTTATTTTTAGTTAGGCTGAAAGTTTATTGAAGCATTATCACTTGTCAAAAATTGTCATTTTCTTATCACAAAATAAATAAGATGAATTTAATACCCGCCTTAGAACCACGTGACGAAAAGCGAGCAAGATAAAGGCAGTTTTATTGAAACGAAAGAGCCATTTTTACTCAAGTTATTTAAACGAGGGGGATGGCTTTTCTCGTATCAATCTCTCGTTTTCGGCAACACTACATGAACAGAAACATCAAAGAAATTAAGCACATACCAACAGTATGAATTAGTTTTAAACTCTTTTCCAGGCACATGGTATATGTAACAGTCAAGTACCTAAAATATTCTGCTCTTAAATCAAGTACCTGCAATTAAAATAGACTAGAATTATATTTCCTGCATGTTTATAAATAAATTAGGCTTTTATAAATGATAAATGGGGAGCACTTACAATTTTTAAAGTGGACCTAAGAAATTTGATATTTTTCTCAATATTAATTATATATATATATTAATATATTATTATATATAGAATAATAAGTGTCGTTAACTGACTGACGTTTATTGTCATATTGGATTTCCATTTTCTTCCATTACCTTTCAAAAAACAAAAATAAATAAAAAAATATTTATAAATTACAGAATTAAAAATTTTGCTTTCTTGAAAGGGTTTTGTTTTTTAGGTAAATACTACATGAAAAGATAATATTGTCAAAAAATTAAAATAGTATTGTAATCTCTTAGGGTTCATACCAATTTTCAAGATTTATTCGTAGTATAAGTAATTATTTTTAAAGCAACCTATTCGTAATAATTTCAATTACCTATTACAATCGCGGGCTTAACAATAAACTTCACTTAGTATGATTTTATAGAAAATTTGTAATAAAAACAAAAACATTTTTATTCTTTTCAGCTTTATTATTTAACTTAAGATGTACATTGTCAGTAGAAAGGCAATTGTCTTTTTTTTACATAAACGAATAAGTATAAACTCCTTAGTGCTTCTTATTTCCTTGCACTTCAGGGTTTCGTCCATCGAACACTTTTGATTAAGCGATGCAGTTTTTTATGTGTATTTTTTCTATACACATTTGTAGCAGCGCAAGATAGACCAGGTAATGCATCGCCGGGCGGGACATAGACAATTCCATGTAATTTTAATGGGGTCAATTATTGGCATCCCTAATTATTTTAGAGAAAAATTCTATTAAAGTTTATTAAAGAGCATGCAAATCTACGTACATGATAAAAACTTTAAATTTTTCGGTTAACCCGTTTGATAGTTAGATGCCAATATATTTTTAAAAATTATTACATTATTATCGCCTCATATTTATGAACAACAATAAAAATACCAGGTAGCGTGACATTACGTTGTCATTTTGAAATTTAGTGCTTTATTATTATCAAAAAATCGTACAGTGAAAAGATAAAAGTTGTATTTATACAAACGAATTAAGTTAAGTTTAACTAAACTAGAGAAACAAATTTCAAGTTCTTGGGACATTTATAATATTTACGTGCTCCAATAAATTATTAATATTATTACAATAATTAATATGTTGGAAATAAACTTAAGATTTAAGAAAATTTTCAAATATTCCTCCATTGACTGCTAGACTATAACCCAGACGTTCATAAAATTGTCTTCTTACATTGGCTAACTGGTAAATTGAAATTTTATTGCATTCTGCAGAAATTGCATTTTTTAACTCATCTAGATTAGAGTAATTTTTATCCTTGTATATCATGCTTTTTAAATATCAGGAGACCTGGCTGGCCAATTTATGGTGTGAGGTAGGCCAATAACATTTTCATTAAAAGCATGGTGTAAATATTCCCGAACAGCCAGGGTATTATGTGCCGGGCAGCCATCCATTTGGTACCAACTTTCCTAATTTTCCCTGGATACATCATTTAAAGCGGGTAAAATTAGTTCTTCAAGTAGCTTCAAAATTAAAATTCTACATTCAAATTTTGATTAAGAAAAAATGGTCCAATAATATGTTGTCCGAAAATCCCCGCCAAAACATTTACTTTCTGTGGATATTGCGTCCTCGTTTCGACAAATCTGTGTTGGCTTTCTTTGCTCCAGTATCGGTTATTTTGATGATTGGGTTCATTGTTTAACGTAAATGTGCACTCAAAAGAAAAACAAATATTTATTAAAAATTCCCTGTCCATGTTTGCCCTTTCCATCATGTCAAAACAAAGTTCCTGCCGTCGTATTTCATCCCCATCCTTTATCTCTTGATGTCTTATATTTGTATGAAATGTATTTATGCCTTTTCAAAATCCGGAGCACTGTTGTTGATCTTTTCCTATGATATCCTGAAGTTTCCTTGTATTCACCTTCCCTTCATTTTCTTCCACGTGCAATAAAATTTTCTAGTCTCTATCATCTCCTACATTTTCTTCTCTTTGATACTCCCTAGCTTCACATCTGCAGTTATTTTTCACTGTGCCTTTAGTCATTTTTGATAGTCCTATCGACTGTTGATTTTCCGGGTATCGGTCTATTAGGATACTGAGCAGCGATCATGTCTGACACCTTTTGTTAACTATTTCCTTGATAGTACCATTTAATCATCAATACTTTTTCTTCAGTAGTATAACTCATGCTTAATCTTTTCGCTCTACAATTTTTTGATAATAATAAAGCACTAAATTTTAAAATGACAACGTTATGTCACGCTAACTGGTATTTTTATTGTTGTTCATAAATATGAGGCGATAATAATGTAACAATTTTTAAAAATATATTAGCATCTAACTAGCAAACGGGTTAACCGAAAAATCTAAAGTTTTTACCATGGACGTAGATTTGCATGCTCTTCAATAAACTTTAATAGAATTTTTCTCTAAAATAATTAGGGGAGCCAATAATTGACCCCATTAAAAGTTACATGGGATTTCCTATGTCCCGCCCGGCGATGCATCACCCGGTATACATACATTAGGGTGCTCAGCAAACATTAACCCATAGCTTAAATCTAAAGGGTTGCTATTTTTGTTTTAGTTTCTCATTTAATTTATTAACATAAAAAAAAATATTTTTTTCTAAATTACATTTATAGATAAATTGCAATTTTTTTGTTATTTTCAAAATTTTTACTTAAACTATTAGTTAGTTTACCAAAGCTCAATGACTTAAATTTAAGAAAAATAATGCTTTTTTTAAACATTTCGTAAATTATGTTTAATTGTATTAAAAAAAATCCCTGTTAATTACATGAAAAACTAAAATTTAAATAGCGATCCTTTGGAGGTGAGGTATAGGGCTTATGTTATTTAAGGATTTTTTCCATAATATAAAAATATTTAAGAGGGTAAGAATTAAAAAGAAATTGTTGTAATGCCCTAATGAACATAGTGCTGTAGATGTGTTTTCTGTTCCGGAAAATAATTTAATAAATTTTATGTTAAATAACTTTAAATTTAACCAAAAGACCCAAGATACGTTAGTTTAGGATTATGAGGATAGTTCCGTAAAAACTTACTACTCCTATAATAACATTTTCACGATTTCTGTTATAAAAATATGTAAATATTTTTTAAGAAAAAGTAAAAACCTGCTGTTTTTTGTTTGCTTCTGCCAATTTTTTTATTCTTATTATCTCTTAATTTCCTTTTCCTGGTCTAAAATAAAACCAAAAATGGACTTTAATTTGTTTGATATCTACTAGAGATAACACTAACCGTGTATATTTAAAGAAAATGCTAAACCCAGAATGTATCATCCTAGTTTTATATCCCAGTAAATAATAAAGGCTAGAAAGTATATAGCTTAGTGATGATAAAACCTACCAGATTTCCAATTTTAAATTTATAATTTAATCTTTCGGATATTACTCGGCTTTATCATTTCAAATTTTAATTTTCATACATGCACTAGTATTCATCCCTATAAACCCCTCCGCTGCTTGTTCCAAATTAAAAATAAACTCTCCCTCCGGTATAGTCATAAATTTACATATTTGACGCGGCTATGTTAAGTCGTTTCATCAAATTTTAAAAATTAGGGATGTACTAACCTAAAACTATTTACTAACAAACGTTTTTTAGCATTTATTTACTAAATTCTTTCTTTCTATTTAGCTTTTTGTTAAAGAAACAGCTAAAGTAAATGAAAAAAAAAATACATTTAAGAGTAAAATTTTACTAGTAGTAGTAAAATGCACTACTTTTTTCCTTCAAGAGACTTATTTTAGTGTTAAAATATATACTTAAGGATTTAAACAGAAAGGGAAGTCCTACGCGGGCAGCAGGTTTCTACATTCTAGAAACTCTGTATTAAGGAACGGGGTCCAATTGGGGCGTATAAGCATGCATATGTGCGGCACCACAAGTTTCTCTGTTGGGAGCTGCAAGTGAAAAATAAGTATATAGAAAACAGTACATAGGTTTTATAATTAACGAGCTCTAGTAACTATACTGGATAATTCTTGGAGGTTTAAAGCATTTATAATTAGCTATTTTAAACCTTTTTTGTCCTCTTTGCGGAGAGCCAAGCTTTAAAATAGTCACTGTAGGTAGATCCTGCAGGGTAAAAACGATTTGTTCTTAAAAGATTGCAAAAGTAACTATGGTATCCCTAATATTATGCATTGATTTTGCTTAAAAATGCTAATTTACTTTTTATAGCTTAGTAAGTTTGCCCAAACAAAGCAATAAATGAAAATCTGGAAAAGGTTTTATATTTCTTTCCGATTAAGCAATTAAAAATGCAAATTTTTTATCTCTTGTATTTTTTGTACCTAGCTTTGTTTTTGACAAAAAAAATAAGGCTACTTAAATTTCTTCTAAAAAGTACCCATAGACAACATGGTAAAAAAACAAAAATTCAAAATAAACAAGTTTTTTATCGCAAAATCCCCACTTTCCTTATTTACTAGGCTAAAAATTGTTTATTTTTTAATTTTGGTTTCTATTTTATGCCGTTTATGGATACTACTAGTATCAATAATGGCTTTATTTTTTTCTTAAATTATAAAAAAGTCGGTGTCGTACTTTTATTCTCAATAATACTAGCTCTGGTGCCCACTGAGACGCCACTGGACAATAATCTTAATCTAGGTAGAACTTAACAGACGCCTTATTACGTTAAATATATGTACCAAATTTTTTTCAAATGGGTTAAAGCGTTTTTAAGATATTTAAAAAATACCGACTTTTTAAAAGCTTTAACGCCCTGTATCTCAGAAACGATGCAACACATATGTTCATCAATTTTTTTCTTATAAAAGACATTGTTAGGAACCACCCAGTATTATGTGTGCCAGTTAAAGGTATTCTCCAATGTGACGCTCACAAGAATGTGTTTTTGCTCTGGGATCAAACATTGTTTTTCGGCAAGGACGAAAGCTTATGCTTTAAATGCAATAATTTTTAGATTTTGGACACTCCCATCCAATATTAAATTAAGGTCCTGTAAACAAAAATATCTAAATCGCCATTGGTTTGCCTTCCCAGTAAAGCTTAGAGATTGGCTTAAGAATATAAAAACTTAAGTGGAAGGTACTATCGTTAGCAAAACTAAAAATGGAATTTGTTGTGGAAAAGATAAAGCCATCGATCTGAAGAAAAAAACAAAGTTAGTGCTAGTTATGAGCCCCGAGGCACCCCAGACTTCATTTGCGTAGCCACTCACAACAACTGATATACGTCGGCGTCGATTTGAAAGTAAACGAGAGAGGCAAAAACAGAGTTTTGTTGGAAGACCGTGGAAGGGAAGTTTATTGTTTATTGTTTATACAAGAAATAAAAAAAAATAAGTAATCTGATGTAGACCTCTTCTGACGACACTCACAATGCCCGTCAGGCAATTTTTTTTCCAGATACTTAAATATTAGCAAGTAAATGAATGTCTCCATTACTTTACAATAAAGTTAAAATTTGTTGTAGAAGGTTCCTTAGATGTTTGCAATTTATACTATTTGACCATATTTACAGGGCAAACTTCAATTTATACTTGTTTTGGCATTACCTGTCATCATCTAAGTTCTTTTTATAACTGAAACTCTAATCAGCTCCAAAACTTAAACCAATAATGCATTTTTGCACTAGAAACCTATTTATGCCTAAATAATTTGAAAGTAATTAAAATGTTTATAAGTATTATTTACGATACACAAATAAAGACTTTCAGAAACTGAAACCTTTGCAATCATCAATATTTTCATGGAACTATTCAAATACCTTCAACCTTACATAAGCAATAAATTTTAAAACAAATCTTGGTCACTCTGTAAAACATTGTTACATATGGCATGGGAACAATTTAAGTTTTTTCTTTTTGTAAAATGGACAATGTTATATAGCGCCGTATGTTACCTCGACACATCCTATTCCCTGACGCACCCATTTCTAATTCCGGTAGCTCTATGTAAAATTTAAAGCTTTATCCCCTCAAGTCGTATATTATCACGTAACAGGCCAAATATATATTCGTATACCTTCTATCAAGGGTTAAATACAGTGATATAGGAACAGGAACATCGTTTTTATTAGACACACATGTTCGCAGTTAACATAAATCTAATTTAGGTATCAGTGTTTTGAAATATGATCAAAAGTCACGAGACTGAAACCACATTAGGACGTATAGTACGATGCAATTAGTTTTAAAACTAAGCAAAGGCTTTCATTCAAAGGAAAAAATCAGTAAGCGCCAAATTACTCCATACATTTCTCTTAGTGGCTACTTAATTTTTTTCTGTTTTTGGTAAATATCTTAAGAACTATAAATGTTATTATGACTAAGTCCGTGATGCACGTGGTCGGTTACTCTGTAGAGCTTTCTGAGTAATAGTCAGTACGCATCTGCCACCTCAGACAACCGGCTGGATCTTGTCCTGTTTCTCCAAACAGGTCGTGAGACACTTGCCGGTGCAAGGCATACTCTGTATGTGATACTCTTAATTTTAATCTTGGTCTTTTCTCTACGTTGTCTTAGTCTGGTCTTTCTCACGTATCTTCCTTTGGAATTCAAGGCTTGGGAACCCGGATCCTTGCTTATGGCCGTCCATGTTAGAAGTTGTTCCTAACCATTCATATCCTCCATGAGAAGGCTCCACCCAGCCCACAGTTTTTTGTTCTTGCGACCGTCTAGCTAAGTTGTCTCTAAACAAGATCTGTGCTGTCATAACTACGGACTGATGACTTAAACTAAGCTCATCAACAGCCAACCAGCCCGGTTTGCGAGAAGGAAGTCCCACGAAATAATAACCTACTGCGTCAGGTGATGAGGCTTTCGAAAGATTCGGAGTAGGCAGCACCTCTGGTAAGTCCAAGAGAACGAAACACACAACACGATTAAGACACTGGTATGGATAATGCACAGAGTAGGACATCTAGAATGTGCCTTGCTCCAGGAAGTGCTTTACGGTTTAGGGAAACAGGATAAGATCCATTTAACTGGTCGTAAGTACGAGGTGGTAGATATGTAGAATTACTCACTCTTCTCCGAGAGGTCTACAGAGCCTGGCCATATCCTTACCGACCAAATGCCTGTTTATAACTATGTATATAGTTTGTCGTAAACATTGTTTTATACAAAAATAATTATAAAGACAAATTAAGTTTTAATTTATGTTTTGTAGATTTAAAAATCATATGTTTTAAATTGGTTAGGCGTATTCATTTATAAATTTTATTGAGTACACGCCAAAATCCCGGGGTATAGCGAGCTGACCCTGTTTAATCTTAATAACCCCGAGACCAGGACTGAAGCGGTCTCCTTTTTTTTTTAATTGTTAAGAAAAATACTTATACAAGATATTAAATATTAAACTAAAAATAATTATCAACAAATTAATAAAATTTTATAAGTTTGGGTAATTTGAATATACCAAGTAAAAACAAAATTACTATGCAGCAAATCATTTTCTAGGTAATCTTAGGATGGATTAGAATACCGTCAGATGCCAATGCTGAATACAATTAAATCTGTTTTTCACTTACGGCTGAACAAGAATAGGCTTTCATTTTTATATTTTAAGTGTAACACGTAAAAGTATAAACGTATTTTTCTTAAAATATAAGTTATACCCAGCTATTTCTAATATAAAACTTATTAGATATCCATAATATTTATTTTGTGGTTAAAAAAAATGACGATTAAAAATGTCCAAACTATTACACATGCAGTGGTATGGAAAAACTTACTAAAGCTCGATATCTCCTAAACCTTTTAGTTTAGCGAAATTAGGTACGAAAACATCTTTGTTTTTAATGTAATATAATATATTTTTATTAAACGAAAATTATAAATAAAGGTAGTAAACGCTAGAAGAAAAATCGAGTTTTCAAGTTTTTGCGAACCATGTATATAAAATCAACATGTGCTCTTCGTGAATCATATTTTACAAGCAAAGATTCTTATCACAAATTTATTTTTTTTTAAATTAAATTTTTGGTCCAAATGTTTTTTGTAAACTCCATTCGTATACAATCTGAATAGTAAAAGGTATTTTAATAATTGTTTGGGTTCCTGCGCGATTACCCGTGATGAATTAGTGGAATAGTGTATTATCTCTAAATTTATTTTTAAAGTTTGAGTGTATAGCACGTATTTACTAAAACAATAAAATAGTGAAGGGTTTTTTAAATTTATTAACATACAAAGAATGTCAGCAAAATCCAGTTACAGTTTGTGTATTCCTTTTATTCTCTAGAACCGCCCGAAACCGTTCTTGAACTGTCAAAAAGGTCAAAACTGTCAAAAAAACAATGGACTGCAATTAAAAGGAACACTTTTGGTGTCGTTCTGGGCGGTTCTAGACCCTAAAAGGAATACACCAAGTGTTACCCGCATAAATTCTTATTTTTTAAATAATCGTTAGGGCTCTATTTTAAAATTTTGTAAAGATGATTTTTAGTAGATTAACGTAAGTTTGCGATTCTACAGGGTGTCTTCAAAAAAATTCGACATTTTAGGACTTGTTTCTTGTTCAAGATAAAAGTTAGTTTTCTCTATAAAGATGAAGTCAAAATCAACCATTAGGGAGATTTCGCGGAAAAATTAAACATATTTTTTTCTCAATAACAAAAGAAGTATTGTTCTTAAACTACCAAGTAATATTAAATAAAAAAATATTACAAATGTCATATTGGGTGACAGCAGATAAATATTTTCTTTTTATAATTAATTTTGCCTTCCGGGACGTTATGGTTTAAGTAAGTTTTCTTATTTGAAATTGGTAAGTTTAATGAAAAATACATAAGTTTAAAAAGTTTTTAATAAACCAGCCTCTCCACAATTATTTTTGGGGTTATAGCGTAAGTATCTCTATATTTGGTTAGCAAGTACAATAGGGGTATTATATTTTAAACACATCTATTAATTCTAAAAAATATTTAAACACTGTGTTTTTAAAATAGCAATATTTTTAGAAAATTTATTATTTAAGCGCTTTTCGGTTTTTGGATAAAAAATATTAACGTTATTTTTTCATTTTTGTAGTGCGACATCTTCCTAATGGTCGAGTTTTGACCTCCTGTTTATAAACTAAACTATCCTTTATTTTGATCAAGGAATCACCTAACACGTTTCGCATTTGTTTAGAAACTTTCTGTAGCTTTTACAATAAGTGACTTAAATTTAAAAATACCCTGTATAAGCAGTTTTAAACATATATGTCAAGGGTTAATTACAGTGATATAGGTACAGGAATATGTTTTTTAGACACAGATGCTCGCAGTTACCATCAATCTAATTTAAGTATCAGTGTTTTGAAATATGATCAAAAGTCACGAGACTGAAACCACATTAGGACGTGGTGTTTTGAGAAACAAGAGTTATGGTGCTATTTTTTAAAATGTGTTAATGAGATGTTGTAAGCCACATTTCGTTATGAAAATTAGGAAAAAATGGTAATTTTCTAATCTAACCAAATTATATAGTATTTACGAAATTTTTTAATTCTTGTAATGATACTCAACCTCTGGGAAAAGCTTAAGAGAAAAAAACATTATATGGGTGTTTAAAAAGTTTAACTTGTAAACAATAGCCAATTTTAAAAAAAAGTTTATTAACAGGGCGTTTAAAGTGTTAAAAATAAAATAGTGAAAGACACAAAAATGGAAATAGATTAAATAGGTTTTAATGCCAAACGCGTTTAATTAAGTTATGTCACAAGTGTCAAAAATTTAAAAATGCTTTAATGCTTTTATTTATTAACAAATAAATTAAATTTCTACATATTTGGCTTTTTTTCTATAATTGTTAGTACGAGTGGTCCAAAGACTTCTTCGACAAGAATTATCGTTTAAATAAAATGTACCTAACTATACCACCTCGAAAATATTGTAGTGTAACGAGGACTGAATGCCAAACACCTAGTCCTGAATTATACTGATAATGCCAAACGGTTTTTTAAAAGAAAAAGTTAAAACTAGTTAAAACTTTTGTTATGCCAAACAAAGCTAATATGTCGAAACTTCAGTAACGCAAAAAGCAAAATAAAATCTGTGACACAATAACAAAGAAAATTAAGATATAATACTTTTTACGTAAATTCAAGTTTGTTTTACTTTAAGGTATCCACAATTTTCCACGTATAAAAGATAATTATACAACATGAGGTAGTTGCAAAATTATTGACTAAATCTAGTTAATTATTTATTGGTTGATTTTACTACCGATTTTAATACATTTTAAATTAACCAGAATGCTTTACCCTCTCGTGCGAATTAACAATTCGTTATACAGTTTTCATTAAAATAACTCAGGGGTGAAACAGATATGGGGATTTCCTTCTGTCAGAGGTAAATTAAGATAAAAAATGGATATATCGTGTTAAGGAAGTGAGAAGCACGCAAAATAAAGAAAAAATGTTTTTTAAAAATATTTTCTTCTCTATTTTTGTTGCTTTGTTTTTTAAATAGTCCACTCAAGAAGTAAGTTTTCTGAAAAACCTGGTTATAATAATCGTAAAAGTATTGTTGTTGGTATTTTGGATTCAGATAAAAATTCTAAAAATTGTCTTTTTTTTTTTGTTTAATAATCCCGCACCTAAAAATTAAAAGTGTCATAGACAAAAAAAAAAGAAAAACAAACGTCTCCGTAGATATAACCAATAGTTATTTTGTGCTATAACTAAAAAATATTGAGGTTAAATAAAATTTAAAAAAGATCAAAAAATCTCAACATACAAAATAATGTTTATAACATTAAATATTAATCTTTTAAATCCGAATAAAATACAGTGTCATCTAGATACTTAAAGAAATATACTATCTGTGACACAAATTCAATAACTTTATTTTTGCTAAAGTTATTTGATTGTTAATTAACTGACTTTTCATAGATTTTAGTTGTCATAAAATCTCTTGTAGTAAAGGTTTAAATAATACACCCATATTTTTTTTCTAGGGGCGCTGGTTTTTTACATAATTAACTAGATTCCGTTTTAAATGTTAATTTTTTTTATTTGCTTAATATGAATTTTATAGGTTAACAAAAAAAAAAAAACATAAAATCCGCAAAATATTATTATATTTTTTTACCAAATGTATTATTTAGGTTGTTTTTGTATTAACGTATTAGGTTTAGACGCTTGGCTAAACAGCTTTTTACGTTATTTGTTTATACATGTACTATAAATAAATGAACAAGACATTTTTTATTTTTGTTAATTTTCGAATATTTATAATAAACAAATAAAACTACTTTTATATTAACTTTTAAAACGAATTTTTATTTATTATGTATATATATAAAATATATATAAAAATATAAAAAAATAGGTACCTAATTTAAACTTTTAAAAGAGAGTTTATGGCAACTAAAGCCTATGAAAAGTCTGTTAATTAACAATCAAATAACTTTAGAAAAATAAAGTTAGTAAATTTGTCTCAAAGATAGTATATTCCTTCAAGTATCTAGATATCACTATAATTTATTCAGATTTAAACAATAAATATTTAATGTTATTAAAAATTATTTTGTATTGCACACTTTGCCTAGCGGCGGCGAGCCAGCGCCAAAACAGCTACGCGGAACCAATTTTCAATGTAAAATTAAAATTATAAATAAAGAAATTTTAACTTCGTGGGTTCAAATATGTCCTACTAAAATTTTCTCTTTTATAAGTATATTTTTAAAATTTTATCAAGCTTCAATATTTTTTCAAAACGGTTATAGCTACAAAACGTAGCAAGACCTTTTTTACTTGTTTTTGTTTAGAACATTTTAACAAATTTTTAAGAGCGGGATTATAAAAAAAAATAAGAAACTTTCTCGGATTCCAAAATACCAACAACCATACCTTTACGATTACAAGAACTATTTTCTTCAGGGAACTCACTTCTCGACTAGACTATCAGTAAACGCTCATGCGGAAATCTTTACAAAATTACCCTCAATTTAAAGAAGTTTCTTGCTTTGATGTTGCCAACAAATTGCTGAATTGTAAGTTTTAAATTTGCACATACTCATAAATTACAACTTTGTAGAATACTCTTTAAAATAGAAAGACACTTATGTTTTATTTGTTTACTTAACTAACTTTAGGTAAAAGCCACGAGATATATTTAAGATTTATTGTCTTATGTAGGTTGACTCTAGAAAACTAACGGTTTTTCTATAAATCCATACCGTTCAGTTAAAATTTGCTCTAATAAAAAAAATATATATAGAAGCTTATTCCTGAAAATAACCAACATGCATATTTGCAAAGTTATATTTTAAAAATGTTATTAATTTAGCTTTTAATTAACTTTTCCTTTACAACAACGGCTTTATGTATAATTTGAATAGTCCAACATTGATGTTGCTGGTTTGTATCTATTCAGCTCAGTATTTATTAATAATTATGATACGTACTATAAAATAAATTAAACCCAGTTGGATTATTTACTTTAAAAGTATTTATAAGGAATATAAAATATATTATAAAATTAAAATTTCGACCTTAGTAAATAAGGAAAATATCGATTTTTGGTTACATACACACTGCTTATTAAGGTGGAAATAAAAAAATTCTAGTGCCTTTGGATATACAAAAACTCGTGTTAAAATCTAAACGGCTTAACTTTTTATCCTTAGGTTCCTTATTGGCTCTAAAGTTTGCAAAATATGTGAATATTATCTTTTTTTATTCGACTAAATTAAAAAATCTAAGAATGCATATTTTTCATAATGCCTTAAGCCTAAACTCTTAAACAAGATATACTTACAATGTTTTTTAAAAATATAACTAAATTTTTGTAAATGAAGGTTTCATTAAACAAACAAAACATCAAAAACTGCCCGCCTATGGGTATTTTTTGAGTAAATATGGGCGGTGGTGATAATACCATTCGACAACGTTTTTGGTGGCGATAACTTGTGTAGTTGGAGGATACTGGAATAATTCTTATGGTCTAAAATAATTTACCATGCACAATCATATTTTTATATTTATTAATTTTTTATTATATTTAAATATCAAACATAAATACTACATGCAGTCGAAAATTCTCGATTACTATAATAATTCGTGATAGTTCGAAAACAAATCGAAGAATTCGAAAAATAATCGAATTAATTGAAATTTCTTGAATTGTTCGATTTTTTTGAACGATTCGAAGACTTTCGAATTATTCGAATTTACAAATTATTCGATTCGATACGAATAATTCGTATGTATTATTCGCACACCCCTATTTAGTCCTTTTTAACTGAACAAATATCCTTACCTGTTTCTCATAAATCCACAACCGTTCCATCCGATCCAATTGCTATCAAATCGAATAGGTCAAATGTTTACTTTTGTGAAAAAACAAACAGTTTTATCTGAAAATAGAAATGTCGGTTTCTGGTGTTATTGGCCCAAGTATTTGGCATAACGTTAACCTAGAACAATAATATGTCTTTTCACATTGCGTTTTCTTATACCTATATCGCAATTAAATGGTGTAATATTTTCGACCACCAAAGAATACTACCATTATATGCATTTTAACTGATACAGTGCTGCAAGCCTCGCGTTGAGACACTCTAGTTCTCCTGATCTGCGTTTTATCTATTATGGGTAAATTGTTTTTAGACATCATTCCAATATCCTCCAATAACGCCAGCTCCACCTTAAACGTTGAAAAATGCCATTATCACCAGCGTACTATATTTAGTCGAGAAATAGCCATAGGCGTTTTAACATGATTAAAGAAATATTCAGGAATACAACTTTACTTATATTAAAAAATAATATTACAATTAAATTAACATGCTAGGCTTAAGGTATATTATAAAATATGTATTCTTAGATACTTTAATTCAGTCAAAAAAAAATCAATAATATTCACATATTTTGCCAACTTTAGACCCAATGAGAAACCCGAAGACAAAAAGTGCTTTTTTCTTTTCTTAAAAACGAAGCTTATTATAAAAATAAAAAAGTGACTAATAAATTGCTTTTTCAAGTATTTGGAAAATAAATTTGAAAATTACAATAATTATCAGCGGCGTTTTTTCCTTAATACCGATATTATCTGTTGTGCCAACTAAGAATGCACTAAACCTTATACTTTCAGTAAAGATAATAAAAGTCTCTTATTACTTGAAAAAATATACCAGATCGGTTTGAGAATACTTGATATATTTTTTAACATATCAACTTTTTCTTCAACGTTGCTTCGTTTTTGAGATACAGGGTGTGTATCTCAAAAACCAAGCAAGTCCAAATTTATGTTTATACAAACTTTTTTAATAAAATTTTTAAATTGACACAGGAAATTACCCCTAAAGTTTGATTTGTTCTGGTTTAGTACTAGTAAGTAGCAGATAAAAATTATCTGTTTAAACTGTTTAAAAATCAAATTATTTTTTAATCTTAAAAACATGGAGTCCACTTTACTGGTGCATCAGTTCATTTTTTAATTTATTGATTTAAGTATAGGCTATGTAAATATTATCACTTATTATCGCAAAAAAAACAATAGGATATGAGCTTTTTCCAAAAACTTCATTACTTCCTAGAATAGTTTTTAGAAGGTACCCTTTAATATAATGTAAAACAAAACTGTAGTAAAACATTTCTTTTAACTAAAAAATTTAATTTGAATGTCATAAAATAAAGCACATTTTAAAACAATATTTTTAAAATAAATGTTTTAGGCACATATACATAAAAAAAACGAATAATTATTATATTATGATGTAATATATGGTCATTATATTGTTTACAAAGAGAGTACATTTTTAAAACCAATTAAAACCTAAATACGTATTACCGTGAAAACAATTAGTACCTGTTTATCGAAATTATTACTTTCAATCATATTTCAGTAAACAACACAATAAATATTTTGAAATTTGCAATTAACTAGACTTCAAACACTATAATAGTTTAAACAATAAAATGTTTAGGATATGCAGAATTAACGCAATATCCCGCCAACAAAATTCGTGTAATTGAATTGTTGCTTTTTGGGACCAAATTAATTTACCGCCTGAAAAAATTTTAGTCAAAAAGTAAATATTTCAAGTTTCTTTTTATATGATAATAATAATAATAACTTATTTTTCTTAAATTTAGGTAAAAAAAGCAAAAAATAATGTAGTAAGTACTATTTTTAACCCCTTTGTTTAATAAAAATATTGTATTAAACAACTTTGCAAATATTTAATTAGTTAAACATTAAGACTTTTAAAACGCATTTGTCCAAATAATAGAATAATTAAGATTAAAAACAATTTGTCTTAAAATATGATATGCCTTTACAAGATGTTTAAACTGAAATAAGGTAGAACATATTATTGATTTAAATAATTCACCAAAAAACTGTTTTATTAAATAAAAATACAGTATCTTAAATTTATTTTATTAGTTATTAAAAAACAAAACCTACTACGAACGAAACGAAAAGTTAGTGCATTGGACAAAGTTCGTTTAACAAGAAAAGTTTTATAGTAAAGTTTGCTATATTTAATTAAAGATTTTAATTTGTTTAAAGTTATTATTATTTTTTAATATAACAAACAAAAATTTTTTATAAAAAAATTCCACTTCCAACACGTTTTAGTTTTCACTTAATTTTTTTAATATAGGTCGGCAAGTTAAATAATTTTTTTATAACTGTTTTGAGAGTACCGTGAGTGTCGGGTTATTAGATGTTCAACCCCTTTTTCACGCTGTTCCGTCAACGTTATCCAAGCACTAAAACATGCAATTTTTTATTGCATTTCACAGCACCTTTTAGACAACGCGGTAGTGGGACCACGGACGTTATTCTATAAATAATTACTACCTGGGATGATTTCTTTTTAAATAAACCGGAGTATTTAAATTATTTTTACTAGGTCTTAACGTTAGTGTTTCTAGAATATACTTACCGTCTTTATTGATTTTAAAAAAATTCAACAAGTGTATTTTTATATTAGCAATATTTTTATAGAACTTCTTAAATGTAGAGCTTTTCGTTTTGGAGATAATTCTACCGCGATATCCCACTAATGGTTTTATTTTAACCCAGTATTTATACTACAAACTATCCTTTATTTTATACAAGAAATCACCTTCGAAAATGTTTCGCATTTGTTTTGAAACACCCTGTATACACGCTGTGTCATCCAAAATTACTATGACCAATTTTTTGCTAATGCTTGGAAAGAAGCCTGGATTCACAATGATAGAGAAAAGCGGGGTAGATTAGTTCGGAAAAAGTTCTAAACCCTTTTCATGCCCTTAAAAATGTAAACAGCATTTTTGTCAAGCTAAGTCTATTGTTTTATGTGTGTGCATATGTTCTTGCTTAAATAAAACAAAGTTTTCTACTTCTTTCTGTTTCCTTTTATCCAAACTTTAAGTTTAGTATACTTAGGTAAAATTGTGTTGCCTTATTTGTGCAGGTTTTTTGACAATCAGGAGTAATTTAAAGCGTAGTATAGCAGACTCATAATACTGCAATTTTATTAAACATAAAACTTTTTACAATGGATCCTCCTACATTTCACCATCGAGACGCACCGCTGCGGGCTCGTTGCGGTTATGTGTGGCCAGACCTTCAAATGGGTCGACTCGTCAATCTATGGTGGATGGTGCTAAATGAATAAAAGAACACAAGACATACCTCAAAAACACAGAATTTCACAAATCTAAAATTTGTCAATACGCATTTGAAAACAATCTCAGGATAAAGTGGAATGCTACAAAAATTCTAGCAAAGGAAACTTATTCTAAAAAACGCAAAATTACAGTGCATACGTATATTAAAGAAAGATAAATGAGTACCATCAAAATCAACTAACTCATAACCTTTTTGTAATATAAATAGATACACCAACGTCACTTATCACATAAAATTTGCCATGTATTGTCAACATATTTTTAGAATATCTTAAAGATTAATGCTTAAATTTCTAAATTTTTGAAGTAAATATTAGTTTACCTTTAAAATTCTTATTTTTATTTAGGTTTATGTTGATAACGGTAGCAGATCTAGCACCAAAAATTCGATTTTTAGTTTCTTATTTTAATTTTTTGGGTTTTTTTTGGGGGCAGGGTCTGGTTCTTTATTTTGTTTTAGGAAAAGCGGTTCCAATTAGCATGTACCCAAATAAATACTATCAAATAAATGAATTTGCCAAACCAGTATAGAACATATCTTCAAATGTCTTAACCTTTTCACAAAAATGTCCTGCTCCTGTATATGAATGCAGGTTGCATGCTCTGCAACCAAAAACTTAGGGTTATTAAAATTATTACTTTCATAGATTTAAAATAAACTGATCCGGATGTATCCTAAAACAATATTTGTTTTTCACCTCCCTAAACTAACAAATGGTCCAAAAGTTTTAATATCCTAAGGCCGAAAGGATTTAAAGTAATGAATTCAAAATAGTTAACAATTAATAGGTTTTGTTTGTATTTGCTTTATATGTTAAAGCAGAGAATTTTAATTAATTCGTGAACACGATTTCACATAAAGGAAGACAACAAAAGAGCTACTTATTGTATGGCAATCAACTTTAAATCAAAAGTCACCATTTGTTTGTGTTATGATTTACTAATGTTTTTGTTACGAACATAAATGTAATGTTGTGTACAAAGTTAAGTTAAATACTGGAATTCTGTATTCGAATACGCATGAGAATACCGTATAGAAAAAGTATTCGAATACTAAATATTCGAAAACTTCATATCCCGGTATTTGAATACTCAAAAGTTGTATTCGAATACCTTAATTCAAAAACGGCATTCAAAATACAACATCCAAAATACTGAGCAAAAAGTATTTTGCCGAATACCGAATACCAAACACACAGATGTATTTGAATACTAAACAGCCAAATGAATTCTGAATACGATTCAGAAAACCGAGTTCATAACTTCAGCTAATTAAAAAACACACAATTAAAAACAAATCACTAAAGTAAATAATCATGGGTAGATCCCAATCACTACGGGTATTTTGGCAAGTTCCTGAAAAATCTTGTAATATAATCCAATTAGTCACTCATCAATCTAACTTAAACAATAATTATTATTCTTACCAGAAAGTAAAAATGTGCTAATAAACTTAATGGTTAAATATAAAAGAAAAAAACATTTGGTCAAAGTGATATCCGTAAGAAATTAAATTTGACCAAGTTCGAGGTGTCTTTGCGATCGTTATCTTTGAAAAGTCGACTTAGAGACATATAGTTCTTTATGTAGGGATAATGACATTTCTTATTATGTCCTTGTTTATAAATTAATCCATATTTCCTTTGATTCGATGCAGCAGTACCATCCCAAACGCAGAAAAATAACCTAAATCATCCCAGATCTCTGCCCATGTTTAACCATGAAAAAGATGTACTTGGGATCAAGTCTTTTACCATTAGAATGGCTTACATATTGGATACCATCATGTCTAAACCTATTAAATTTGATTTATACCAAAAAACATACTCCTATCCAGTTATTGAATGTTTGCTTTAAGTGTCGCCATGCAAATTCCAATCGGGCCTTTCCATTTTTGTCGATGACAGAGATTTTTGCTGGTTCGACGTGCAAATACTGTATGGTCTTCCAATAGCCGCCTGATAGCCTCTGTCGAAACTTCAGGTATTTCATTTTTGATTGCTTTGGTGATTTAAAGGATCTTTAGATTAAATAGTTTTATTAGTCTAATAGCTCTGGAATTTAGTTTTTAAAACGACAATTGTTTTTCATAACTTTTACTGTTTCCTTTTGTTTTAGGTTGTTCAGTATTGTCCATAATGTTTTACATTTCAGATTTAAACTTTTTACAATATCCGCTTGTCCCATGTCATCTGTTTGTAACTAAAAATATATGTTTTTTTTGTCATAATGCAGGTTTTACATTTATTAAACTTCTTGTCAAATAAGTTGGACCAAGTTTATCTTGAACAGGTCGCCATGTCAAATTACTTTGAAGGATTATTTCTATTTTTCGTCAACTATTTGATGCAAAACTTCAAAACTACCAGCCCAATGAATTAAAAATTTTTGGCAAGTAGGGCAACTACTTACCCTGATTGTATTTGGTTTGGTGTGGTGTTTGGTTTTTACCCTAATATTTGCTTCAAAGAAGTTTTTCAAATAACTTCTTATTTACACTTCTGTCTTCAAACAAATTGTATCAAATATTTGTTCCTTTGACAAGAAGTTTGATACGTGTAAACCAGATTTTGACATTTGTGTACCCTTAGGCAAGCCGTTAATTGAGTCGCGTCTAACGCGTGCGACACGAGATACTATGTCATTATCACAAAAAATGTATTTTTTCCAAAAATAAATTAATTTTCTTTGTTTTACACAATACACCATTTTTCTATGATTTTATATTTTCACTTACAAAAAGTAGAATGTTTCGATACCAATCTGCTATTTAACACATTGCATTTCAAATAAAGGAAGCCATCTCGTATAATTCAGCTATTTGTAAACTTATGAAATAATCCTGAAATACGGACAATTTTTATTTTTATTAGGACACATAATTCTGTCAAAATTTAATTGTTCAGGGTTATTCCCATCCCCTCTCTTCGACAAACGTCAACAAGTTTATATTGCAATGAGGATCAGATAATACCTTATCGCACCAAAAACATAAATGTGATAAAGGTGAGACAAGTTTATTACCAAAATTATGGTTGGCTGCAGGCTTCGTCTCAAAAAGAATGGAGACCCAAATGAGGTCCAAGTTCTGTATAAAGTCCGAATATGTATGAGATTTTAAAGTAGGTGATTTTTAACTTGGCCAGTTTTTATTACATCCGTCATTTTATAAGGATTCTCAACATATTTAAATATTTTTTAAATTCTGATAAAAACTGGCTAAGTCAAATCTGATCTACTTTAAGATCTCATACATATTTGGATTTTGTACAGAATTTGGCACTTTCTTAGATCTCCATATCTTTCTGCAGCGAAGCCCACATCTAAGTATAATTTTAATATTGAACTTGGCTTTCCTTTTTACATTTATGCATCTGGTGGAATATAATTATTTTTGTAAAGAAAACTGAACAGGTATTTAGATTTAATACTTTCTCTGGAGTTGCCGTTTTAAAGTTTTTGTTTATGCTATTGCCAATATTTTGGTAAACGTTAAAAACAATGTCCAACGGTTCAAACGCTACAATTTAAAAAACTTTTTATTATGGAGTCCTCCTAACCCAACCTATTTTGTACCTTTTTTTATTTTCAGATTTTCTCCTACGCTTACACAAAATTAGCGATCTAGATTCCATCTTTCTATGTCATCTGGAAGTGGCTTAGGTTTTTAATGTATATGTCACTCAGGAAGTCAGTCAGTAAGTGGAAAATTGACGACTTTTAGACCTGCATATCTTTATAACCGTTTAAGCTAGATTTATGAAATTTAGGTTTTTAGGTTTTCGCTATGGATGTAAATAAACACACGTAGTTTTTATTTGTTTAAGTTAACTAGGTTTTGGGTTATGAAGCGGTCAGAAGTGGCAACAAGTGGTTTGTGTAGTATTACACTCGACGCGTTTGAACTTGGCTTGACACGCTGGTTGCATTATTAAAATGGGTTCAGTAGTATATCCTTATATTTTTATTTTTTATTTTTACTTTAGAGTGCCATAAATGCAAATGTAATGCTGCATCTAGACTTGCAACTATTCGCCGCGCCGAATAGCGCGCCACATAGCGCGAACGTGGATGTGGACGGAATTCACGTCGTTCCAAGGGCTTGGGATATGATTCCGTGGTAATTTAGAGCGTCAGTTTTTTGCATCAAAGGAGCGCACAAATAGGTTGGTTTGTTTGGACGAACGTTTGGCGAATTGTTGCTGCTGGACGCAGCTTAATAATATTATCCTTAAAATGTTATTTTCTTTTCAAATTAATAAAAATTCACCGGGTGTCATTTTAAAGAAGAAAGTTGAGGTGGATTCTGGCTATACCAGAGGTAGGTAATAGTAAACAACTAAATTCCTAAAAAATTGCTTACATATCTGATATATTTACGTATCAAATTTTGTTTTGCTATTTCAAACAATAAAAAAGTTATAAGGGTGGGCCACCAGCTGCGGACCGCGGTATTCGGGATAAATTTGTAGAAAGCTACTGAATCTATTTCAAAAACCCAAAGACCATTCAAAACAGAATTAAAAACCCTTTAAAATAGTGTATCACTTGTCCCCCTTCCCTTTTTGAGGTTTGTATTATTGAGGGAAGGGGATAACCCTGAGCAAGGACATTTTAATAGAAAAATGTTTTTTATAAGTATAGAAATAACGAAATTAGATGGGCGGTTTTGTTTTGATTGGAATGAACTGTACAGAGTGATCATTTTTAAGTAGGCACTATTGCCAACTTCTTTATTTTTGGAGATACAGTCTTGAATCACCATTAAAAATATTATAAAGAGCTTTAAAAAAACACATTTGTTATGTCTATTTCTTATAGTTTCGAAAATATGGCCAAATCTAAAAATTATGTTAAATTATTATTATCTCCACAGCTTCAAGCTATAAGCACTGAGTTTGCGTCGAAGATAAAATAGACAATTTATCTACTATTTTTTAGATTTTAATGGCCATATTCCCAAAACTATAGGGGATTATTATCTATTTACTGGTGATGCAATTAACAGGGTGTTCTATTAAATATATATATAATTCTATGCTATTCACCACGACTCGATACAGCCTCACTAATGAGTTCCTGTAAGGCAGGCGAAACCGGTCTGGGGAGAGAGTCGTGGTGGATAGCATAGAAAAGCAGGATGTTTTCTTTTAACTGTCTTTAATATATATATATATATATATATATATATAACCGTTGTTCTGAATGAAGTTCAAATACTCGACAACAGATGGGGCCACTACACTTAATTTCCAAGTTAAAGGGTTGAAAGAGTCCTTATATCTTTAAAAATACGCCCTTCAGGGTAAAACGGGAACTTTCTTGTTCGAGGGGGATAAAGGGCTATCACACTATATAAGTCCCTTTATCGTATCGGGACTGCTTTTCAAATTTTATCGGCACGCACATTTTATCAACTTAGGTTTTATTATATACTAGCTATGATTCCCGGCTTCGCTCGGGAGTTGATATGAGACCCAAATAACCGTTGTTCTGAATGAAGTTCAAATACTCGACAACAGATGGCGCCACTACACTTAATTTCCAAGTTGAAGAGTTGGAAGAGTCCTTATATCTTTAAAAATACGCCCTTTAGGGTAAAACGGGAACTTTCTTGTTCGAGGGGGATAAAGGGCTATCACACTATATAAGTCCCTTTATCGTATCGGGACTCTTTTCAAGTTTATCGGCACGCACATTTTGTCAACTTAGTTTTATTATATTTAATGATAATGATAATGATATATACATGTTTTCCAATAAATCGAAAACCCGATGTTCAATTGATTTTTTGTTGGCATCACGTTAATTAGCGGAAAAATACTACAACTTTACTAATTTAACCGACTTCGTATCTTTAACAATAAAGAAATAAGTAATAATACCGACCTAAGTTTAATCACCCTGTATTAAAAGCAGCCACTATTTTATCAACTTAAAAAACAACATGACTCTCAGCATCTTATTCTATTTAAGATTCATCACTTTTTATACAAAAGGAATCCTGTCGACAGTTCGGTGTAGATGAATGAATGGATAGAAATGCATTTAAGAAATCGGTAGCAAAAACTTCTGAATCAACAAGTGACAAATTGGATATTAATTAATGTGGTTTTGCGAGTTGCCTTTTTAAATTCCGGTCAATGACTATGGAGGGTACCAAGAAGAACGTGCTGTAATTTATACTAGAATTTTTTGTAAAGGTTTATACAGTATTATCAATTCTATACAGAGTGTTCTAACTATTTGTACACGAAATAACTTTTTCCCTGTACAAGATACAAAAACAGAGTTTAAAATTTAAAATGTTTATTTTGGAAACTGTACAGCTTTTATTGATAAGACTAGGTAATATACCAGGTGTCTCAAAAACACAAATTTAATTGTCAATTTTAACGGAAAACCCTGCATAGTTTAACAAATTTGAACTCTGTATTAAATTCAACATTAAAAATGTATAACAAACCGTGAGTCAATTGTTGCTTGTTTTTGATATATCAGCAGTATGCTGATATACTTACTAGCGATTAAAAGTAAAGAAAGACAATAATATTATGATTTTAATTATTTTAGATCATTCTGTCACTGTAAGAGTGAAAAATAGTATCTTGATGACAAATATATCTTTAAAACAAGACATTTAAAAACACCAGAAGCAGCATCATACTTTCATAGGTAAACTTTGTTTCAGAGGTGGTAAATGTTTCGTCACATTACGTGACGTCATATCCAGATTAGGGCAGGTCATGTATTGGGACATATATTAAACCAAACGAAAAATTTTTAATTTCTTAATTTAGACGTTAGAATATTCATAACACTGCTTATATTAAATTTACAAAACTTTAAACTTATGGAAATTAAAATATGTTTAACTAAGATTAAATACCTCACTCACGGGTAATAGAGTTTACCTTTCTTATTTGAAAATACTTTACCATCCTTAAAAAAAAAACTTGCGTTTTGTTAATCGTTGCCGTATATTTAATAATAACTAGCTATATTAACATACCAACACTCTACAGTAATCGTATATTCAAATTACAAAACAGCACTTAACTTTCAAAATTGTTTTGAACAACTTACGCTTCACAAATAATTGGCGTTCACAATGTTGCAGGGTAAAAACCGGTTTCCAGTATAGCAAGATAGGTCTGGATAGTCGGTTAGTTCGAAACATAGATACTAACACTTATAATTTTTTTATTTACTCAACTTACATGAAAATTATTAAAAATACTCAAGATATCACAAATATCAAAAATTAATTACGACAGTTGTTGCCATTTGATTAATTACTAACGAGTTTTCTCAGGCCTACGTTAATAACGTAATTTTTTTGTCTCTCTTGATGTAGGAGGTATAAAGACAGAAAAACAAGGTATGATGCAACAATTAACACCTCTAAAACAATATATAGTGCTTGTTTGCCGAAATAGTTTATATTTGAACTTAATAATTTAAGTTAAACACTTTAATAGGGGTTTAATATAATTATTCAACTATAGGCCACTAATAAAAATAAAAATCGACGTGTTTTATAATGTTTTTTGTTTTTTTTACAGAAATATACCGGATGGCTTGTTTTAACTGAAATGCACTGTATAGGCGTAACTAACCGGTCTTTGTTAAAACACACTTAAATTGAAAAATACAGTTCAGTTAAGATGACATTTGTAGGACATTGATCTTTAATCAAAAATCTATTGTTTTTTAGTTTGATGATATTTATTTGAATACACGCCAAGTTGGACCGCTTTGAGGAACATTTTGAGCTCGCCCCATAATATACTATTAAAAGTTAATCTTAAAATGAGTTCTGCTAGAAAAGCCTAAAGTTGTCTAATTTATCAGTTTTTTTATCATATTTGAAATACAAACATAATGTTTTCGCCAGCTTTCTACGGCGATATCTTCTTCGGGTTTGACTTTTGACCTCATGTTTATACACCAATTTATTCTTTATTTTAAACAAGGGATCATCTGTTTTAATTAAGATTTTTTCGCGCTTTTTATTATTCATCGAAGATTTTATAACGTACTAAAAACAAGTATGTATTTAAAAAAACTATTTAAAAACACCACATATTAACCTTAAACAGTTTATTTCTATTAAGTATTATTTTATTTCTATAGGTAAACTTTACCAAAGCATATTCAGCAGAAAAACCTACCCGTCTAAAACAACATGAATATGGTACATCACAAAACTCATTTGCTCCGAAACTCCAATGTTGTATGTACGTTTTATGTCCCATTACATGGCATTCAAACAATGAAACTAAAACGAACCATTACGGATAAAATCTAATTACCTTGTGTGAAAAATACATTAAGCTGTACATTTTTATTTTTGTGCAACAGTTTTTAATGGGGAAATTAGATTACGGGTACATTTTTATAATGCTCGGTCTAGCGAAAGTGGCAGCGGAACTTTTACCAAATGCATTTTTTGACATACAATATAATGGAGGAGCTTAAAAACAAATATAAAGTCAAATTTGACAACCAACGTATTATAAATTATATTGTATAAAACATTTAAATAAAGGTATCCCTGTCCCTAAAAAAACAAAATATATGTAAATGTACAGGGTGTTTCTAAACAAATGCGAAACATCTTAGGAGGTGACTGCTTGTTAACAATAAAGGGTGGTTTGCTTTATAAAAATGGTGTTATAGGTCAACGAGATATCGCGGTACGTACAAAAATAGCGAAAAAGAAAAGTTTTTATGGGTTATCTGAAAAACGAAATGTACCAGAATAATAAAATCATTCGGAAATATTGCTTTTATAAAAATACACTTTTTAAATATTTTTGCATTTTTTAGAATCAATGGAAATAGTAGAAATAGACTACCTCTGTGGTTCTTCCTAACCAAATTGAAATAAAGACTTACACATTGACCTCAAAAATATAAATTTGTATAGCCTGATTTATTAGGAAACTTCTTTATTTATTGTATTGTTTTTATTTGTGTTTAAATGTAAATCATAACGTGTCAGGACGGAAAAATTTATAATTTTTTTTACTGTCACCTATTAGGGCATTTGTTTTATTTTTTCGTTTTAACATTACTTGGTTGTTTAAGCCCAGTATTTTTAAATTTTTAAAATAAAAAATAAAGCTATTTTTATTTTTGTTTTTTTGCGAATTTTCTCAATGGTTGTTTTTGGCTCCAATGTTTATAAGCCAAACAATTTTTTTTTAACAAGAAATCACGTTCTAAAATGTTTTGCATTTATTTTAAACACCCTGTATATAAGTTCTGACTATTTAGTGGTGTTTTATTAGAGCTACTATTTAATTAATTTAAAATACACAGTGATTCACTGAGACGTGTTTTATAATAAGTCGGTATTTCTAATATTTGCGACCGATCGATTATATTTTAACACTGCATTAGCAGTAGATCAAATTAACTAACGATTACTAAGCACAATTTGTCTCACTCTGTATATTTCTCCAAAATTGCTTTGGAAATCACCAGTAAAATCCACACAACACAATGATAAAACAGACCATAAACTGAAAACAATGCACTTTATCAAAAAGGACGTGACTTTGAATGTTCAATAAACTTTCGTTCGACATTTCGCAATTTTTACGACCATTTCTATTTAAACTACACTCCTCAAAAAAATTATTGCATATGTTCGATTAATTTTTAATTACTCTTTATAATGTGCTGTTGAAAGGAAGTAGTCAAATTTGTAATTATAAAATATCAGAAATAAATTAAGTTATAATTTATTTACAAATGAGATTCCTCCCTTTAAACAGCACATTATTCAGGGCGATTAAACAATATTCTTTTTTTTTTAAAGAAAAAAGATCACCCTGTAGGATGTATTGGTAACAGTAAATAACAACTGATACGTTAAAGTTATACCTTTAGGGATACCCCACACTCTTGCGATGCGAATTTTCTGTTGGGGGAAATTCGCAGGCGGAGCGGTAGCGGACTTCCCTACATTGCCGCGAAAACCAAAAACTAATCCGCGACTGTTCGCCATACAAATATGAACATCAGAGACTCAAGAAACTCAAAACTTTTTTAAATCATCACCCTATATATTATGTAATCTTCAATAGTTTTTGAAATATGACCACTTAAATTACTGATCTCGATGGATTGCCAATGTTATTACCTGCGCGAAACAAAATTTATATTTCATGGGCGAAAAAACAGGTTTGCGCGCAAGCAAATCGTGGGTGAACGCGCCTGGCGCCAAACAGACTATCCGCATTATCGGAAAGAATTTGTCGACGCCGTCTGGTTTTCGTTCGGAGTACGGTAGCTATTGATCCTATTTTATCTCAAACTTTGTCTTTTTATCTTATATTTTTATATTCTTCGTCGCTTAGATCATATATTATAGGATAGTGTTTCACAATTTCAATTAGTTTTTCTGTAACAGCCGTTTTTATTTGCGCGAAATGATAACGGCAGCGGAAAAACCGTGCAAGCAGCGTCTTAATAAAACAACCTGTTGCGACTCTTGCGGATTCCTCCCCAGTCAGTCAGAACGCGTTCATAAGTCGCCGTGCCTATAGGTTAGCCGCGATTCCGCGTAGGTCGCGGTTGCGAAAGTATCGCGTCGGTGTGGGGGATCTTTTAATTTACTTAATATTAAAAGCGATATTGTCATTTAAACTAAAGGATCACAGTCCGAAGATGAACCTATGGTTATACAAAATGGTCGTCAGACCAATGATAACCTACGGTCAATTCGCCTGGGGCAAAGACGCTACAAAGACGGCAATAAGGCAATTACAAAGATACAGAGATCGCTTGTCTATGTATTACGGGGCCAGGAACGTCCTCTACGCAGCACTGGAAGTGCCGCTCAATCTTACCGCCACTTCACATCTACATACAGGGTGAAGTGAAAGTGGCAATAATACCGTCTCAAACAAGGCCAGAGTCCTATCATAAGACAGGAAAGGGCCATACAATGGAGATTCATGAGACCAAGAAATCAACTCAGTGTGTGAGATGCCAGACAAAATGGTACCAAGCTACTGGCTAAACAAATATTTTCAAACTTTTTAATACCGATGAAAGGACTGGGTGGCTGGGCCTCCCATCAAAGCCGACCTCTTAATCTGGTATGTACAGACGGCTCCAAAACAGACCAAGGAGTTGAGCAGGTATATAAGTGGGGACAAACCAAGGACGAAAATAAACTTGGCCTCGGACAACACCCTACTGTGTTCCAGCCGAAATTGTAGCCAGAACAATGCCAGGAAAATCATCAGAAGGAGCTATGAGGATAAAATCATAGTGGGACCTATTCGACAGCCAGGGCCATCAGCACCCTCAGTTCATGCAAAATCAAATCTAAGCTGGTGTGACTGCACTGGGTTCTGGAAGAGGTGGGTGCGTCCAATAAGCTAACCCCTTGCCTTACCAGGACACGAAGGCCATGAAGGCAACAATAAAGCTGATAAATTGGCAAAGGAGGGGGCTGGCAGGACAATGGTAGGTCCCGGAGCCCTACTGTGGTATTCATCATGCCAGGCGTCATCCATTAGATCATGGATTATGAGGGAATCACAAGACTGGTGGATGAGAACACCAGGATAGTCAGGCGAAAGTGTCTACTCAAGGGGCTACTCGCCAGAATTTACAAAAGACCTTCTGAATTATAACCGGAAGGCAGTAAGAATAATAGTGGGTCAACTGGACAGGTCATTGCAGACTGAATAAACACCTGAAATCGTGGCCTGGCAGCGAAAACCCGCGTAGGTTCTGCCAGGAGGAAGAGAAACCGGCAGAACACGTATGGTGCTACTGCAAAAGCCTTTTGTCGTCTGCGTTTGTGGGCATGGGTAAAGAAAACCTAAAGCGGCAAAATATACCAAGGGGCCAGTTTCAAGCTTGTGGAGCTCCGATTAAACAGAGCGGCTTGGATAGCGTGCTCTAACTCTATGGACGGAGGACACATTAATAAACCTGAGCAGGTTGCAAAGCTAGAGGATATGCAATCCACCCTAATCTAATCTAATCTAATCTAAACTAAAGCATTTTTGTATTGAAGCTTACGGAAAATATCATGCGATAATTCTTTTGAGGAGTGTATAATAGGTTTATAAATTTACCTGCGTTTAAAATAAGAAAAGTATATGCAGGCAGAAAAAAATAAGGAAAAATATTTTAAACTTTATTCGTATTTTAGTTTTATTCTATCATTATCCTTTATGTTTTTTACAGGGTGTTCCAAATCTGATAAAAATTATTATTTAAAAAACTATACCAGATACAAAGTTGATTAAATGAGGGTTTACTTACATAACTGAAAGGTTTTTAATGTGCCGATTTAGAAAAATCTAAAATGTTTGGGAAATATTTGAAAAAATTCTAAAATTTGTATTTTATGTTTTTTCCCACGTTATGTAAAATAATGTCGGGAGATGGCATGGTGTGTTAAAGCTCTAGGTCGTTGGGACAACCGACGTGGCTGGGTTCGAATCCTTGCCCAGCCAAAATACCTGTTTATAGGCTTGATCAGAAATTTTGTGGTAGCCAAACAACCAAGTGCCAGCCACTAGTGTACCAGAAAATGTACAAACAAATTAAAATAAAAGTAATTAAAAATTATTAATTAATTAAAATAATACTCCCTGTAGAGCTAACCCGCCCCCAGAAGAAGTTCTGGTTAGTTCTGTTGCACAAGCGATCAACAATACCAGTTGCTATTACTTTTTTCTTAACAAAAATTTTAGAAAGAAAACTCACCACAGGTAAACAGACCCCTTAAAGACACTATGTTCAGACATCAAGACATCTTTAAGACATCGAATATTACAAAAAAAAACATCTTAAAGACGTCTTTAAGCATATGGACATGTACAGGACGTCTTTAAGATGTCTGTTTTTGAGACGTCTATTGAAAAATGTATAAAATATGTAATTTTTAAGTCTTCAGACGTTCAGGCATAATATGTACATAAACACGACGTCTTTAAGATTAGTTAACTTTATTTTAATTTACTTGGACATTTTCTGGTACGCCTTATGAATAATAAAGTATGATTTTTCTAAAACTGAAGGGTAATATTTGATTTTACCCCAACGAAAAGCATTCTTTATAAGCTTTCCAGAGAGGTGCCGCATAAGGGGTGTTGCCATTTAAGCTTTTGGGTGACTAGGGGTGCAGCTTAAAGGGTTAATGAAGGTTCTTCGAAAAATACGTCATTTATATTCCCCCGGGTATTATTTTATTTTTGATATCTGCCGTAGTTTAGAAAATATATCCATTGTATGTTTTAAAAAACACAACCTGTATATATATTTACATTTATTATTATTAAAGTTTTTAGGCTTGATAATTTTTAATTTTATTTTTAAACTCTAAGAACTTTTACACATTTTGGTTATCATTTAAAAACAAATTCCAAACAGCTCCCAGCAGCAAAACGACAAAATCCATTGTACATGAAACAACCCATAAACTACAGCCAACGCTCCTTATCGAAAAGTACGTCGACCTAAATGTTCAATAAACTATTCTGCGATTTTTACTACTATTTTTATTCGGAACATATTGGCTTATTTACATTCACCTGCTTTTAAACAATTTCTATGCAAATGATAAGAAAAATGTATGTCAGGTCAACTTTAGTGTGCCGTTGTCGGTTGCTATGTTAAAAAATATAATAAAAGTGTAATTAAATCGTTCACTTTAAAAACAACTTGGGACCTTCTTGTCTTTTTTTGTTGTTCTAAAGTTTTTCAAAGAAGAAGACCTTTTTATTGCTCTTCATTATTTGTATAGGCAAATTTGCGAATGGAAGTATGTTTATATATTTATTCTGGTAGGTTTGCTTTCGCATTGTTGTAGATAAGGACCTATTTTTCTTTGCCCTCCTCCCAAAATCCATTTCTGCGTACGGGCCTGCAACAAAGTACCGTGGATGTCTGCTTTATCAGATGTTTAACCCATCTTTAACCCTGTTCCGTCAACTTTGTCCGTACGCATAGAGCCTCTATGCCTAAGAATTTAAACTATTTTAATAATATTTATTAGATATACCATTTTTGTGCAAAAATATGAGAGATCAAAAATTATCTACTAGAATCATAATATTGGAGCAGAAAAAATGACATTTAAAAAAGGGAAGAACTGCAGGTAGCTCTCTGCGCTGACCGCTGACCGCTGCGCTGCTGCAGGGAATTGACGTAGTGGACAAAAAACATGTTTTTTTTGCCACACATTTTTAAAAAAGTAGACCACCATTTCGAGAAGTATTAAATTCATGCCAGGAAAACAAACATACAGCTTCGAATATGTACCTATGTTAACGAAGTAACTTAAGTTTAAATTTGGTTCAAAAACAACATAAGTTCAACAAGTTCTTATAAGTTTTTCGCAAGTACTTCCATAGCAATATTTTCTTAACGGTACATGTGACCTAAACGATATTTGCGGATTGCAAAAGACATTTTAAAAATTTTGGTCTTAAGTGGTTTTCGAAGTAAACGATTTAGTCCTATACCGAACGTTGTTAAGAAAATTAAATGGTAGATTATATTATTAAAAATATAAAAAAATAAAATACAAATAATAAAATAAATATGGGTCATTTCAAGATACAGGGTGTTAACATTTTTGTTTTTAATATCTTAAATACTTAAACACCTGTTTATTTAAAATAAAAAAGAAGAACATGTTGCACCATGGAAGATCATAAATAATAAGTTAATATGTAAAAAACAAGTTTATTTAATTATTTTAAACTTATTTGTTATTCAGACAAGACTAAAATATGAATGAAACCGTTTAGTTTAGACAGTAAAAAGAACATCTTTAACGATGTTTTTTATTTGGCCAACATTTTTATTACTTTTCTAATAGTGGAAATATTAATTAAATTAACGAATATCATAAATAAATTTTAGTGTTATTTATGGTTTTACATTAACAATTACTATACACTGTGCTAACGGGTGTCCTTAACTATACCTAAAAAGTGTTTTCTTTATTTTAATTATTAAAAAAGTATTTTTGTTAAAATATTTGCTTTGTCCGAAATAATAAGCAATAATAACAATGTATTTTTTAAATGTACAGGATAGTTTAAAACAAGTTTGTAATTTAGTATTCGATAAGAAATATTTCTTTAGAATAAAAGTGTTAAAAAATTGTCCAATCATATACAGGGAGATTGAGAATTTTAAAGATGTTATTTTGTTTTAGGTTTAACTTTTTGTTAAATTAATCTTAACTTCTTAAAGAAATATTTTTATTACCTAAACATTTAATATTAATATAAATCATATTAAACGTCTTAAAATGTATGTTATTAATTATATTTACAAAATTACCCTAAATAACCAATGAAAGAAAATAAAAATATATATGAAATTTTAAAAATAAATAAAGGACTGCATGTGATACCCTGCCTAAAAGTCCCTTTACCCAGATTCAGTAATTATAAATAATATCATTATACTGATATTAAAAACATGACTTAAAAATAACTAAAACCAAATGACAGCTTTGTAACCTTGAATTTAGATTAATTTATTTTGGCCTAATGCGTTTGTGCTAACATTTAGTACAAATTTCTAAATCTTTAAAATAAACCACAAAATTTTTGTATAAACAATTTTTTGCAAAACTTCTTGTTACCATAGACATAAGAACTATTTTTAATATCGTTGTGTGTAAATCGATTTTAACTGAAATCTAAAATGAATACTGATTTCGTTGTCAAACAACACCACCATATGACATGAAAAAATAAATTTAACTTTTAATTTTTACAACATGTAAGCAATCTTAACACACAAAATAAAGTACATATTCAATTTGTGGGAACTGAACAAAATGAAAGGATTACATTTGTCCATACATTCACTAAGCTCAAGGCAATATAATAGCATCACTCATTGCCTTCTCTAACAGTACATTTAATCGATAAAAATTCAATTATATCTTCTACTACATTGGAGATGGTTAAATTGTTACTTTAATCTGTGAAAATAGCTATTTGCTGCTCAACGCATTACATAAGATATAATCAATTTTAAATGAACTATAAACAGGAATTTTTATAGACTTACGTCTATAAACTAAAATAAATCGATTACGATTTTTATGTATTCTACCGTATCTACCTAAGGTAAAAGTCCCTAATACGAGACACTGTGCACATTTATCATATAACACGGAAAATATTAATTTACTAAGACATTATTCTCTTTATAAACTTAATAAACACAATATTTAATTAAGTTTTACAGTGATCAAAAAGTTCTAAGAAAAATTGATGTTTATAAAAAGGAATTATTGTTAAAATAACAGTAGCTTAGCTGCTCCTGAAACCATGAATTGCAAGAGTTGGACCTGGTATCTACTGGCCATACAACATTTCAATTAGATGAAATTAAATTCTTAACGACATTTATAATTACAATTTGTAAATTAATTGAAAGTAAAAGAGTAATAGATTTTAGTTTTTATACGAATTTATGCTTTTTAATAATATTTTATATTTAAGTGTCTCATAATACATACATTTATAAACCTTAACGTACCAATGTGTGAGACATTTTATTAAGTGTCTCATGTAATACGGATCGTTTGTCTTGGTAGAACTAACAAGAACTAACCTTAAACCATAACATAACGACAAAGAGCACTGACCTTTAAAATTTATTATATATTGAATCATGGAATCAAATAACAGTTTTATATTAAATAACTCTCAAATTAAATAAAAAATAGCTTTCTTTTAATAATGGAAATTAACCAAAACTCAAATGTGACAACAACTTTAAAAACCTAATTAAACTTAAAAAAAAGTTTCTTACTGAGTATAGATTATCGAACAACAAAAAAATCAGAAACAAACTACGATCGGCAATTACTCATACAAAACGTTCTAAAGGGAATAAAAGACACAGAACTGACTCTAAGAAGTTTTTATATTTAAAGTATTTTGTAAACATAGTGAGTAGAAAAAATAGTCTTGAGTAAGTGAATACACTGTTATTACACTCAAGAAAAAAATATTACTATTTGATTTTAAGAAAACTTTATTTAGTCCCAATATTTAAGTTCAAGTGAAGTTGGTATCAAATTAGTCAACTTGTATTAATCAACAATTTGTTTAATTTACAAAGGTTTTCTTATATATTTTGTTGTAAATTGTATGAAATTATTTCTTTTTTTTTTTTGAATAGAAAATCATTTATTATTATTATTATTATATATCATTCCAATGCAACTAAAATTACTTAAATAGCGTTTTTAATCCCCAAATTATTAATAAATAAACAACTTAAAATACGTTTTCTCAATTCACAGACCCACAAAATAAAAAAAGTGGTAATATGCTGGGTATCGGACAAAGATTTTTCGACTGCAAAACACTGAATTGGGGGAGGGGCAAGAGGGCACTACCAATTTTTTATTAAAAAAGGTTTATGTAGCACCCCATTTTAAAGGCGCTTTGACACTCTATTTAACGGCAGTTTGTTGTTAAAAGGCAGCCCAGTCGTTCAAGACTTACAACCATTTGAAATTTGGCTTAAATAAGATACAAACAGTGCAGTTTTAATGGTATTGGCTAGTAAGTCTGAAACGGTTGGGTCAATTTTCAAAAACAAAGTGGCGGTTATAGGGGATCAAAGGGCCTTAAAAATTAGGTGCTACATAACTCTCCTTTCAATAATAAAAAAATTGATTGTGCGCCTTTGGCCCCCACAATTCGTTTTTTTTGCAGTTTGAATTCTAGTTTTGACTTCAGATTCGTGTTCAGCGGCAAAAAGCATGTCAGAAAATTATTTTGTAAGTCTGTGATAAAACTGTTTCAAAAATAGGTACCTGCATCATGAGACAATGGGAGCATATTCTGCTTTTTTAGTGTCTTATAAATAGGATCATTGAGGTCCCTCTTAAAATACTTACCTTAATTAATTTTCAATTAAAAATGCATTACAAACTATTATTATCTATTTGGTAATTATAAAGGTATTGTCTGAAAACAATTGTTTTTCTCCAAATAGACTTGATATTGGTAAAAGTGTTAAACCTACCGCGAAATCTGTCTCATAATAGGGACTTTTACCTTACCTCCCATTTATTGACTTTTATTTAAAAAGTTATTAAGAATCATTACTTTAATGCAAATTGTTTTAGCACAATCTTGTTTTAATTTTTATAAAGCTAGTTTTAAAATTTAAATAAAGGAAAATAATTTTAATTTTTAGGCATGCCTTTTTACGTAGTTGCTTTACATATTTATTTACGTAAAACATTGGATTATGCTGTAATAATGCTAATTTGGTAACCTAGAGAGAATTAAATATAATTTTGTTAAAAAGCTCTTGTAAAATTATAATTTATACAGGGTGTCCAGTAACTCGATTAACAAACTTTAAATATTGATTCTACAATGAAAATTATTATTTTTACTACTAAACGTTATATGAACATATTATGTCCTAAACGTCTTAGTTTCTGAACTACAAGCCGTTAAAAATTAAAAATAGTATATTGTTTCTTTTAAACACTTTTATACCATTTTGATATTTTTAAGAAATTTTAGGAAACGTCTCCCAAGCAGTAGAAGAAAGTTTTTGGCATACAAGAAAGAAAAATTACCAGTGACTGACCATAAGGCGTTTAAAATATGTATTTTATAAGAAGAAAATGGTACGCCATTAAATTTTTCTAAAATAAAAATAATGTGATCGCTTGATTATTTTTATTTGATGCTACGGTATTCGCGTAAATAAATATAAACTATTTTTTGGCATGTTCAAATGTCGGTTTATGCTGGTTTGGGAACTTCTTGTTTGGGCACATAATAAAATTTTACCTTAGCCTGAGCCGTTTTTTTTAGTTTGATCACTACGACTGGCCCATGCTCATTACAACGTTCGTGTAAACTTAGCATAAATATGTCTGTCTATATTATTTAATTATATGCACACCTTTAGGGTACCAAACAACGAAAACTAGTTATGCATTTTGTTCAGGTAACCAAACCAGAATAAAAAGGGCCAGGGAAAATTTAATTGGGTGCCCAAACAAGAAGTTCCCAGGCAAGAAAACACCTGAAATCCCTATTTAACTTAATAGCTCCGATTTTGATGTTTTTATTAACTAGTTATTTTTTCTTAATTCTTTAAAGTCAAAAACTTTAAAAGATGATTCTATACCAAAAAATAAGAAAACACCTTAAAATTGATATATGTCATAGGAGTCCTATTTTTGGAACTGCAGGGTGCTAAATTTAAAATAAAAATAAAACAAAAAATGCTTTTTAGTTTTAAACAATTTTATTTTCTTATTTTTGTTTTATTTTCGATGTAAGGTTTTGCATTATTGTTTCAATTTTTAATTTATGTAATGATTGCTTAGGTAAACTTAGTAATGCATGCCGAGAAATGAAGTTTTAAGGGTTTTGTAATCCAAATTTACTAGTATAAACCGCAATTCGATATCTTACGTCGTTTACTCGCTACAGCGAGTTTCTTAATTTTTGCGTTTTCTTTTATCCTTTATAACTTTATTAATTTTAAATATTATTTAATTCTGTAAAAACATTTTTACAGAAACTTTTTATGCAGATTGATTTTAGATTTTTCCAGGCTGGCACATTTTTAACTTATTTATTTATTTATTTTTTACTTATTTATTTATTTATGGGAAAAAATAGAACACCCTGTATATTTTTTCACTATTAAAATGGTTAAAAAATTACCGTTTCAAAAAGTGTCACACTTCATATTTCTTCCCAGCCGTTTCGGAGATATTGCATATGTGGTCATTTATGACTGATATTGGTTAGATAGTAGGCCATGAAAAAGTAATTGGGTTTTACTTTTAACAATCTTGTAATAACTTTTGTTTTTATTAACTGCATTGACAAGAAACCATTTTTATTAATAATTTATTAACGCAAATAAGGTGTAAAAATAATCCTATTTTTGGTATTTTAAATTATTTTGTTAATATTTTGCCCTAGGAACTTTTAATCAGGTTTTATTAAAACGTTAATATTTAATGTAACAAACAACCATTATTTTTTATATTTTAGTAAATTTAAGATAACCATGAAAAACAAATGTCAGCTTTTAGCTAAAATGGTAAAATTTAGCTTGTGTTTACTTACCTGTATACAAAAATATAATTGTTATTTTTACATAATACACTACGTATTAAGAAAACCTGATTAAAATGTTTTTAGGGCAAAATAATAACAAAATAATTTAAAATACTTATTTACGTTATTAAATTATCAATAAAAATGGTTTTCCGTTATGCAGTCCATATAAATAAAAGTTATAACAAGATTGTTTAAATTAAAACATAATTACTTTTTCATTGTCTAATATCTAATCAATATCAGTCATAAATGAAAAAATATGCAATATCCTAGAAACGGCTGAAAAGAAATATATAGTGTGACACATTTTTTAACCATTTTAATAGTGAAAAAATATACAGGGTGTTCCATTTAAAATTTACAAAAATAAATAAATAAATCCAAAATGCACAACCCTAGAAAAATACCAAAATTATATCTGCAATCTGCATAGAAAGTTGTTGTAGAACTGAATTAAAAAATATTTAAAAATAAAAAAGTTATAAAGAATTAAAGAAAACGGAAATTAGGAAACACGCTGTAGCGAGTAAACGACACAGGATAGCAAATTGCGGTTTTCACTAGTAAATTTGGCTTAAAATTTGAGGCTCGCAAATGGGGTCAGTTTTTTTGTAAAACGTACAGAAACATGAGTTTCCTATCAAAAGCGTCAAATTTGGCCCACCCTGTACATTGATGCATACCTATTTTGAATTGTAATATGTAAAAATTTAATAGAAAGGGAAGTCTTGCGGTACATACTGTTATTACATTTTTATTAATGGGCAATTCTACTTTTTGTTGACTCCAAACGCGTCCCTGCGCCTAAATGTGAAAAGTTTTGTATGTGCAGATTAGAAAATTGATAATTTGCTTTATAAATAAAATATGTAAATAGCTATTAAAATATTTTAACAAAATCTTTTAAAAAATATTTAAAAAGTTATAGTAACGCAGTAGTCTAAAATGGTAACGCAGATAATTTTGTTCGTTAAAATGTGTGTCCCAAGGCAAGTCTTAAAAATATGAAACACAAATTTTGTGTCTAATTTTTAAAACTATTTTTATAATTAATCTTGTTTCGATGTCTGATCTTTAGGAATTCTGTGGGATCTATTAGATTTACTTTCTAATAACTAATACATTTTCTACAATTTTTTAAAATTTGTCTCAGAGTCGTCACCAAAAAAAAAAAAAATATCAGCTTTGTCCCTCAACTCAACAATGCACGAGTATTTATTCTGTCTGTCTTAAGTTACTGTGGTTTTTAGGGTAAATTTTATTCTTTAACAATATTTGTTACTTGTTTATAATTTTATGGTTTCCCCTTATAGAAAATGTTTATATAGTAACAGTATTATTTAAATAATAAAATTATAGCTAAAACCTACCTCAAATCCACAACTGCGTTACTGCCCCACTGCGTTACTACTTATAGTAGTGCAGTTGTTGCAATAGTAAAGAAGTGGTGTACAATAATTATTTTAATAAATGCTACATTAAAAAGTTTAACGCAAATAATTCTATCTACTCAACAAATTTAGATTTGGATGACAAACCGCTTATTAAATATAAAAACGTCCATCGATGTAGCAAGTACTAGAACTAGTTAGCTTCCATAAAAATCCACTAAACGAAAAGAAAAATCTTCATCGAAGTATACGTCCTTTAAAAAGTTCTAAATGACCAGAACAACCATTATACTTACCTAGGCATGAATTTGAGCGACATAAAAGAAAATGGAGATATTTTGTTTTTCAATTTAAATTACTTGAAACCCATAATTTATATAAACCCTATACAAATATTATAAAAGTTGTTTTAATATTTCATTAGAAGCATTTAAAAAATAGTTTATTATCGATGGCTATTCGTATTCGTATTAGGTATTATTTTATGATGGACTATTCCGCTACCTTTTAACACCGCAGTACTTTAAATGTCGTTATTTTTGTTAGTAGAATAAATTTAAAGCTTTAAATATAAAGAATTATAGTTCTTTAGGCCTTTAAAAAGACTTATTTAAAAAAAATGGTTTTTAGCTTAAAAAAGTACGCAGTGGTATCAAAATATAGAGATTAAAAATATTTCTGATGTATCTCAGTAGTTTAACATTATGTTTAATTTGGTAATGTCAAATATTTCTTAAATGCAAGTTACAAAAATAATATGTTAAGATAATATATAAATAGGGTCAAAGCAACAGGTAACGCAGCTGTTTATTTTTTAGGAACTCATTGGCTTAACTATTAAATAAATTTTAAAGTATTAAGTAAAATTCGCTGTCAATGACAGTATTTAATATAACAGGTATTGGTCTAAAACATTTAAGCAAAAAATTATAAAAATATAATGTTATCTTAATTTTTATTTTTACGGGTTTTAGTGGACAAAAGTGCTATCTGAAAGTGGAATAGCCCTAATATTGTATATTTAGTGTAATGTCACATATAATTTATGTAAATTTACAATTCACTTTTTGTAAAAGTTTCTTGTAATTTTGTCACGTCCGACTGTTGTTAAAATAATTTCACAAAATATTTTTTCAGTGTACAAGTTTATTAATTTTATCAAATTTTTATTTTGACTAATAAAAGGGTCACTAATACCAGACACTTAATTTGGATACCCCTATAAAATTAGTTGCATAAGCAAGTCAATCTGTTGTGTGAATTATTTCTAAAAAAAATTGCTATAAAAAGTGATATTACATATTTTAAAAAACAGTATTTGAATACTGCAACAAAGAAAAGCTACCTTCACTCAGATTTTATTTTAAGCATTGCAAAATAATTATATATAACTATATAGATTTATAATGAGTTTTATAAAGGACTCGGTTTTTATGTTGTTTCGGTTGGTAAGCACGCATAATGTATCGACCAGCTAGACTATCTCTACCGGATGTTATTATCAAGTGCAAAGGGTTCTACATAAGTAGATAGCATCGAATTGTTTTAATCAGTGAATACTTTACATTCAATTGTTTTTTTTTAGTTTAGGTTTACAGTTACTGGTCTGGCAATAAATTTTTATAAATAGACCATTACAAAATACTGACTTAAGAGTTAAAAGGAAGAACAGCAAAAAGAAATTAAAGAATCTGTAATTTCTGGGCAAAGACGTACTTTTAAAATAAAAAAATGATGTGCCCGTGTCCAAAGTATTTTGTTAAATTTTATGATTTATTACCCTTAGGAAGCACGATGCAAAAGGTTCTAAGATAACAAATAATAAATTTATTTTTCCACTTGCGTGCAAAAAGTAGTTACTTGCGCATGTACTCTTACATATGGAAACGTAATTGATTGTAAGAGGAACAATAAATACAGGGCAAAACTAAAAGATAGTATTTGAGGTGAAAAATATTGCTTAAGCAAACTTAGTAATGCATGCCGAGAAATGATTTTTATTTCCTTACGCAATAACCATAGATCGAAGAAACAAAGTCAAAAGACCAAATTTATTTGAAACTGCAGTTGCATGCCTTTTTTTCTTAAAATTTGCTGGAAATCCCTCACGGACGATACTGATAAAAAACTATTATTTTTTTGTACCTACCACAAAAATGGTGTATGTACAGGGTGTTTGGTTATATGTTAAACGGGGTCTACACTCTTTATTGTTAAAGAAATAAAAATATTTTTAATACAAAGTTTTAAGGGTTTTCTAAGAACCACTAGGATTTGCTAAAAAAATAAACAAAGACAATCGCAAAAGAAACAAATAAGCATTGACTTTCCAATTTTAAATGGAACACCATGGATATTTTAAGTTTATTAAAAGGATATATTTTACTGTTTTTATAATTTTATATATATATATAAGTATAAGTAGTTTATAATTTTTATATATATATATATATAAGTATTTTGTTAAATTTTATGATTTATTACCCTTAGGAAGCACGATGCAAAAGGTTTTTAAGATAACAAATATTAAATTTCTTTTTCCACTTGCGTGCGAAAAGTAGTTACTTGCGCATGTATTCTTACATTAGAAAATGTAATTGATTGTAAGAGCAACAATAAATACAAGGCAAAACTAAAAGATAGTATTTGAGGTGAAACATATTGGTATGTATAAAAATAAATACCAAAGAGTAAGGAAATTATAAGAGTTATCATGGAATAGCCGATTTAAGGACAGGTCATGCGAAAACTCCCAATATAATTTTATTCGTTTCTCGTTGAAATACTGCCAGTTAGTCATTTCAGTAAGCTTACGTGTCTCCCCACCGCTGATGTTACACGAGGCGAGGCTTCGACCGACGCATTTAAAGTGCAAACTGGGAAAATGACAAGCCTGCCGCCAAGCCCGCCGCAAAATCGGTACGAAAATTTTAGCATGCCATGGTTTCTCTTATCCATAGGTATGTTACTTTATGTAAATACCTACAGTACATTTAACACTTACAATATTTATATCTAATCTTATTCGAACTTTTCTTCGCGTCGTTCGTATAACTGCTACTGCGTGCGGAAAAGTATGAGATTGCGCACTTGTTAGAAAAATAACTAGGTATTTTAAAAACTAATAACTAGGAATAAAAAAACCGAGGGGGCTACAAATAAGAACACAGCATTTAATAAAACACAAATTTTAGAATCCTTCATAACGTTTACTCGGCGTTTTTCATTAATTAATTTCTAAAAGGTTTTAAATCTTTTTAAACATAAAACGCAAAATAATTGTAAGATATTCTTAAAATTGTGTTTTTCTTTGGTTTTATCAAAAACTGTGCTTTGATTAAAAAAACCTTTAAATAATTAAAATGGTATGGTAATGTCGATTTAATTTTTTCTAGTTGCTATTATGAAGAACTTAAAAAAGAATTAAATCACAATGCTTTAAATTGAGAGGTAAATTTACTTTATAACTCAGTTTTAAAAATATTACAGAATAGTGCAGTATTTTCAAGGTTGTTTGCTGAGGTTGCAGTATGGGTAACACCGGTTAGGAACAATCACATGTTTCCTTAATGAAATAAAGTAAAAAAACATATGAACAAAATGGGGTTTTATAAAGATCTGAACGGCATTTTGCAGTGCGGAGACCAAAACAGTAGCCCACATTCATTATGTCAGATTTTAAGGCATAGAATCTTCGTAAATTCTGCGCTTCCGGAAATATATATAGTACATACCCAGCAGTCATATACTGGCTTGTTCAAGGAACTAAAGTACTAACCTGGGTACAATGAAGCGGGAGTAAGGCACAATAAGCCTTAAGGCTTCCACTACCAACATGCAGATGGATTCCTAAGAAAAAAAAAGGGTAAACAAAATCACTACCCAGTCAATTAATTTATTGATTTTTTTTAATGTTTGGACAAACCACGAAGGCTAAAAGCCGTAATACTAACGTACCGTGGGTGTCTTAAGCGAGGTAAGAGGGAGTTTGTAGACACGGGACTTAAATACTTGAAGATTTGGGGGAAGGAAAGACCTCCGCGGGCAGCAGTTTCCACAATCTAGAAACTCTAGGGATAAAAGAACGAACAAAGTGGGAAGTTCGGGGCCTGTCCAGTTGGACCGTATAGGGATGCATACGCGCGGAACTACGAGTTTCTCTGTTGGGAACCGTAAATGAAGGAACTATACTGGACAATTCTTCAGAGCAGAAGCCATGGAAGTACCTATAAAAAGCGATAAATCCCCCACAGCCCGACGATGGGCAAGAGAGGGAAGCCTTTCTGTAAGTGAAGGATCATTAATGAGACGAATAGCTCTTCTTTGAATAGAATCAAGAATGCTTAGGGTTGTGGGGGACGCCATGCCCCAGATATGAGAACAATATTCCAAGGGAGGTCGGATTTAGGACACATATAAAGTGTATTAAAATGTGTAAATTAGAAGGGGAGAAATACTTTTTGGCTCGAAAGAGAAATCCAAGCTTTTTGAGGCTGCCGTGGCTATAGATACAATGTGTTTATGCCAGTTAAGGTTACTTTCAAATGTGACGCCAACAAGATTGAAGGTGTCTTTGCTCTGTAAAACTTGGCCGCTCATAAGTAGAGGATGAGTATTTGATGACTCTTTTCGCGACAAGGAACATGATTGTGTTTTGGATGCATTAAAATGACCGAGATTTTTGGAGCCCCAATCCAATATTAAATTAAGATCCTGCGAAAGAGATATCTGCATCGCTCTGCGTTTGTTTTCCAAATCAGGTTTAGTGATGGCTTTGGGAACCTGAAAACTGGAGTGAAGGGTACTATCGTCGGCGAAACTATGAATGGAATTAGTCGTGGACGAGAGAAGGTCGTTGATGTGAAGAAGGAACAATGTTTGTGCCAGAACTGAGCCCTGAGGGACTCCAGCATTTACTTGGTGAAAGCTTGAAGAATGGCCGTCCACAATAACTGATATACAACGATCAGATAGATAACTAGAGAGCCAAGTACAGAGTTTAGTTGAAAGACCATAGGGGGAAATTTATTAAGAAGTGCGGCATGCCAGACCTGGTCATATGCTTTGGATATATCAAGAGCCACGATCTGGGACTCACCTAGAAACTCAAGAGACTTATTCCAGCAGTGTGAAACGAAGGAAAGAAGATCTGCTGTAGATCTTTTGTGGCGAAATCCATACTGCCTGTCATGCAAAATTTTGTGTTTTTCCAAGTACTTAAGAATTTGTGAATTAATTAATTTTTCCATTACTTTACAAAGAACTGAGAGAATTGAAATTGGTCTATAGTTAGATGAAAGAGATTTAGATCCTTTCTTTGGAATAGGTTGAACACGTGCAGCTTTCCAGCTCTCCGGAAAGACACCTGTGTCGTTAGAAATTCGAAAGAGCCGAGTTAAGATTGGTGCAAGTTCTGGAGCACATTTTTTAAAACGATTGCTGGTATGCCATCCAGCCCAGACGATTTCTTGGTGTTAAGGGAAGAAAGGATGCGCTTAATGTATTTTACTTTAAAAATAATATCGGGTATTTTATGAGGAAGTGGGGTAACCGCTGGAATTGGATGATTTACGGGAGGGTCAAGGGTTGAATTGGCAGCAAATTGTTTAGCAAATAGTTCTGCCTTTCCTTTAGCGGTAGAAATAATTTCACCTTCCAAAGTTAGCGGTGGAAAAGAACTGGTACAAAAATTCCTACTTATGTTTTTCGCAAAGGACCAGAGAGATTTGCTGCCATTTGAGCAAGAAAGAATTTTGTTTTTAATACGATTGTCGAAGGAGTCTTTGGCTTCAGAAATTGTTTGATTGTAGTAGTTTCTTGCATCAATGCTGGCCTGTCGGTTTTCTGGACTAGGATCCTGTAGAAACTTCTTGTGGGCCTGAACTTTTAAAATTCTAGCTTTATCAGAAGATTTGGAAAACCAGGGTTTGCTATTGGATTGTTTGGGGTTCTTGATGGTGTGTGGAATATAGGTTTTAATGCCCAATTGAATTGATTCAGTTAGTTGATTGCAAATTACAGAAGGATTACGAGAAGAAAAGCAGATGGAATTCCAGGGGTAAGTGGCGAAGAAGTCCCTTAGGTCATCCCAGTCGGCTGAGTTGTAGTGCCATACTGTGTGTGGTGGCGTATTCATTTACCTCGGGATGTGCAGGGTAAGATATAGTAACTAAGCCATGATCTGAGCGACCTAGAGAAGCTGTGACAGATGTTTGATAGAGTTCGGGGTTGGTAGTAAGAAAAAGATCTAGAGGATTTGAACTATTATTTGGGACTCTAGGAAAGTAGGTGGGTTCCATAATAAGGTTGGTAAGAGAGTTACTGACTGCGAAGATTTCGGCTGCTCTGCCTTGGGGGTCAGTTTTTGAAGAGCCTAGCCAATCCTTATTATGGAAATTAAAGTCGACAAGCACGATTACTTCAGCTGATGGAAACTGAGAAATTATGCTATCGATCTTTGTTGAAAGAAAGTCAAAGAATTCGACATAGGAATTATTAGATGAAGACCGGTACAAACAGCAGATAAATTTAGTTGAAGACCTAAGGGAAAGTTTGAGCCAACCGAGTGCCTGGTCGGCGGTCACCCATTTAAGTTATAGCCGCGCTCCACGTTGCTTAACTCCGGCGACCATCTCTGCCTATCTCATTAGTGCAGCAACGAGCGCTTTTTTGGTTTTAAAGAAAATAACGATTTAAAATGTTTGTCATGCAGTAATCTTATAAAAAAACAAATAAGGCTATGGATTCGATACCAAGCCTCAAGCGACGAGCGGCAAGTGTGAGAGCGTTATGCCGTTAAAAACAATTTTGCTTTACCTACCTCTCTTTATGTTATTATAGTGCTCTCACAGTATCCGCTCCTCGTTCGGCGTCTTATCTTAACCATTAAATTTTATAGGGATATCTTTTTATTTTCTTTTTGTTTATGAAGATCTTCATCTAAACCTAATATTTATTTAGATATATGAAACATTTTGTTTTTTACACAAGTACAATATTTGAAATAATACTTAAACACCCTTAGCAAGGTCGTTCGTAACATAAAGACTCTTAATCTCCTATAATAAGAGCGGATTTTACAAGGCCGTGTTAACAAACTCAAAGTTAAATTATTATGTTGTTGAAGTCCTAGCTAAATTTTAAAAGCTGTCAAATGCATTGTCACCTAGATTTACCAAATATGGTTCGCTGTTAGGGTACGAGTATAGGAACTCAAGTATTGACTCGACATTACATATAAAAGCCGCTATAATTATTGCAAGTTATAAATTAAACATTTTACTTCCTTTTTCTTAACCGGTAATGGTAGAACCGGTTACATAAACTTAAAAATGAAAAACCCTGTATTTCGTTATTTAGAACATTGGGAAAAACCTTAAAGTGCAATACTTCACAATGCCTGCTTCATAGTAGGAGAGGGTAAACGCACATTTGTACCTCTCCACAAGAATATACACTGCTGTCAAAAATCACAAAGGTACATAAATATTTGGGTACAAATTTATTTAATCCTAAACATGGCAATTACACCATTTCTTATTTATGGTAAATTTAGCATATATAGATCTTAAAATTGAATAAATTATGGTAATCTAATGTATCTTGAAGCCTAATTACTAATTTGTACTCCATTTGCAGTACTATTGTTTGTTAATAAATAAGTCATGTATGTTAACCGTTATTGAAAAGATAGGTAATAGTCTGACATACTTCTCTTAATAATTAAATTTTAAGCGTATTATCGGCAGGACTGCTTAAAATTTAAAATTTTGGAAAACACAAAGCAAAATATTGTTTCTTTGATTTCTTCTAGATTTTTCAAAAATTTCAGGTAAATCTTTTTTCTTTAGTGTAGATTGTGTCCCATGATGAGTGTTACAAGGAAAGAAATGATCAAAACATTTTTGATTTTTTTGTTAATAAATCAGTCATGTAGGTATGTTAACCGTTACTGAAAAGGTAAAAGATAATAGCATGTATCTTATTATTTTTATTTTTATTATTATTAATATTATACAGGGTAATTTAAAAATCGATTACAAAACTTAAGGTGGTGATTCTACTTGAGAAAATAAAGGTAGAGCTTTATATACATATTTTCAAAATGTCATTTGTTTTCGAGTTACAAGCCGTCAAAGTTCAATTTTTATTTTGATTTTTTCGCCATATTGCATTTATTTTTACCAATCCAGTTGATATTTGGCACACAAATCGAGCTTTGCAGATTTTAAAATTTTAAGACAAAAGTACTTTTTTAAATACCGCCAGAGGGCACTTTACCTAAAACTTAAAATTTATTTACATCATAACTTTTTATTTTGACAGATATCGCAAAGCTATAGGCGTTATTTTATAGACAATTAAAAACTTAAAAAGAAGGTACTCTAAGTCGATAAACCTCACCGTTTAGGCACCAATAGACATCAAAGTTTTTATCAATTTCAATAAAATTACCTACATACATACAGAGTGTCCTGTAACTCAACCGACAACCTTAACCAAATGATTTTACAACAAAAATTAAAAAAAACTATATACAAACATATGTCCTAAACGTCTTAGTTAAAAATAATAAAAAAGTTTTCTTTTTAAATATTTAACACATCATAGTTCAAAAACTAAGACGTTTAGGACATATATTTATATGAAGTTTTTTTCTTATTTTCTGTTGTAGAATCGCCCCGTAAAGTATGTCGGTTAAGTTACTGGACACCCTGTATGTATGTAGGTAATTTGATTAAAATTGATGAAAACTTTGATATCTATTATATCCTAAATGGTGAGGTTTGTCGACTTTAATAAAGAGTACTTTATTTTTTAAGTTTCTGATTGTCTATAAAATGGCGCTCCCAACTTTGCGATATCTGTCAAAATAAAAATTTTTGATGTAAATAAATTTTAAGTTTTAGGTAAAGTGCCCTCTTGCGGTATTTAAAAAAAGTACTTTTGTTTTAAAATTTTAGAATCTGCAAAACTTGATTTGTGTTCCAAATATCAACTGGATTGGTTAAAAAAATAAATGCAATATGGCGAAAAGACCAAAATAAAAATGAAACTTTGACGAAAACGAATAAAATTTTGAAAAAAATTATATGAAGCTCTACCCTTATTTTGTCAAGTAGAATCACCCCTTAAGTTTCGTGATCGATTTTTGAATCACCCTGTATATTAGAATTATATTTTTTTAAATTAATTTTATTTTGCTTTGTCAAGAAATTAATCCTAGACAAGAAAGCAATATATTATTATTATTATTAAAAATATAAATAAACTAGCAGTTAATATCATTTATTTAATACCTTTATCTATTGATTGTTTATTTGACAACCCCAAACTTTTTAACTTATAATTTAAATGCAACAAGTCGCTACGTAACTGATATAAGTACCAAGAAAAAACAACAAATATCCTAATCGTTTCAATATTTTAATCATATTTTTAAAAACATACAAAGGGCTATTATTCCATCGTGACTTAAATTCTTATGAGTTTTCATGACTTTTAGAGCCCATAAAATATCAAATTTGAAGGGAAATATAACCGTTATTTATGGTGCTTCGGAATGTTTAGTTAACAGAGGGATCACCTTAAAACGTCAAACATTAAAATTTTTAAGCTGAGCTCGTAAACCCTACTAATAATTGGTTTGGCTATATTTTATGTTTCTTTTATTTTTATAGATATGACGGCTCTAGTTTCTATTTTATATCTATTCACATACTAGGTTAGTAAAAAGTACTGCAACTCTTAAATATCTTTAAAACCGCTAAAGCTGCATTTACAAAATTTGCTATCTGAAAGGTATTGGACATGAAGAATTTAATAGTAATATCGGCACCGTTTCCAAATTTTCCTGTTTTGTACTACCTGATTTTGCATCTTTTTCGTTTTTTAAATAGAATGTCCTATTTATTTTTATTGCAATAAATTTCGCTGACTAAATTTAATAAGTCCACAATTTTTTCAAATTCCACTTTTACTAGCTGCTAAGATATGACAACAGCACACCACTTAAACCCGCGTTTACAAATTTTGGCATTCAAGGGTTTCTGGGCAAGTAGAATTGAACAGTGATCATGTTATTGTGGCCAAATTTCTCAGTTTTTAGCTACATGTAATATTTTTGGTGTTTTAAATGAAATGCTGAATTTCCTATAATTGCAATAAAAGCAGCGTGCCAACTTAATTAAGATTCCAAATTTTCAAAATTTAATTTTCAACAGTTACCGAGATATGACAACACCGCAATTCAATAAAAATTTGGCAACAATGCTGATTTTACTAATCAATTAGGCATGCAAAAAACCCTAATGAACAAATTTTGTAAACATAGCTTTAAGGGGATTAAAAGTATTTATGCCCTAAATAACTTTTTACTGAAAGTGTAGTGTATCATATCTCAAAAACTAATAAAGACAAAATTCTGAAAATTTAGGCACTTACTAAATTTGATACGTCCAATTTAATGCAATAAAAATAAATGGGGCTTTGCATTTAAAAACTGAAAAGATATGTGCACCACAAAACTGGAAATTTTGGCAACAGTGCCGATATCACTATTTAATTTTAAACGTCCAAAACACCTTAAATACAAAATTTGGTAAATATGCCTTTAGCGGTTTTAAAGATATTTAAAAGTTGTGGTACTTTTTACTAACCCAGTAATGTTATCTTTAAAATGAACACTTTCGTCCGTGTCAGTTGGTTAGAATCTATTATTTTGTTATTGTATAGTATAGAATTAACTAATATCCATTATACCAAAAAAATATATTAACTCATTTAGACATGTTATATGCAGTGCTTTTATTTAGGCTGTTTATGTTGATGAGTTGCGATGGGATAAAAGCGGAGTGGCATGACGAGAGCAGCCTTACGTTAGATAAGGCCCAAATTGAAACACGTTTAAAGGTCTGGCCACACATAACTGCAACGGGCCCGCAGCGAGCGTACCTTAGCCCTGTTTCTCGCTTGAGAAATGTAGGACGAGGCAGGGCGGTTTAATATTAAACAACAAAATTTTCCAAAAACGTAATTAAAAGTTTCGAAAATATTTTATTTAATATACATTTAAGGACACAGCTGCTCAAGTGTACTCAACAAATATTACTGTAAAAATGTAATTTTTTAGTGTTTAAAAAAAAGTTATTGTTTATAAAAATATTGCCTGGTTTGAAATGCTATAGGCTATAATAAAATTACATTGGAAAATTAGGTGCCAACTAAAATATATGTTTTTTAATAAAAATTATAAGTGATTTTACTTTTTATACCCATACAATATCAAATAAAGTTATTGTGTATGTAAGTTGTAACACAAAAAGTAACGATTTATTCAACAAAAAGTTAAGCGGTTTATTACTTTTATTCGCTATTTAAATACGTACTTATAATACATTTATAACCATTTATTGTCCAATTTAATTAAAAAATACTTTTTTTATTTGTAACGTTAACCCCATTTTTTTTAAGAAACCATAACCAATAGCAAATAAAAATATTTTGCACTTTTGATCACTTTTTCATCTTTTTTAATTGGGTAGTCTTAAAAATATGTTTGTGATTTTCTAAATTTTTAAAGTAATATTTTTACGGTTTTGAACCACCTTGCATATCCTACCGCAAATTTTATTATAGCTTTAAGCATTTTAGAGGAAGCAAACATTTTTAGGAAGAGTAAGTTTTTTCGAAATATTAAAAATTAAAATTTTTACAGTTATAGTTAAGTCCATTTGTGGACATACTGTAAATATTTATTGAACTGGAGTAAAAGCTCTATGAGATAATGAGTTGGCCTTGCAGCAACTCCTTACACTGGAGTAAGAAATTCGTAAAAACATAAATATAATTAGGTTCACGGACAAAAAATAATTGTCTTGAAAAGATTAGCTAGCTCAATTTAGAAAGCATATTGAGGAACTTAGTTTCCGAAAACCTAAAGCAAAAACTTCTGTATTTAATAAAATTGCACTAATACAAGTCTGTAATACTACGCTTTAAATTACACCTGATCGTAAAATAAACCTTCACAAATAAGGTAACACAGTTTTATCTATACTACACTCAAAGTTTGGATAAAAAGGAACAGAGATAAGTGGAAAAATTTGTTTTATTTATACCAGAAGATATACATACATAAAACAATACTCAGCTTAACAAAAATGCTTTTTATATCTTAAGGGGTATGAAAAGTGGTTTTGAATGTTTTCGATCTTCCCCGCTTTTCTCTACTATTGTGTATCGGGGCTCGGTGCGGTTATGCGACGCGACTCAATTTGCGGTTTGACTTACGGTAGCATAAAGATGCTTTGTAAAGCCGCGCCGCTCATATCGTTTATCGCAGATCTAGCATAATCACACCCTAAATCTGTAGAATTCTTCTAACTCTTCATAATTTAACATTTTGCTATTATATATATATATATTGAAAACGGATCGGCACAAAGACCGAAACAATTTTCGTTGAAAATGGTGGGAGTTTCACAATCTGCTTTCGACCTTTTTGGTCTCATCAGTAGGACAAAGGAGTCCTAGAGCATGTGTGTTGTAAGTTTGAACAAGCTAAAAGGCGTAAGCCAAAAAGCAGCCAATTCGTTGGTTTCGTTCAAATTTGCGTTTAGAACTATTTTCCATTTGCTATATGCAAAGAAAGATGAACTTTTGCTTTTTGGCACGCCTTTTAACTTGTTTAAACTTATATATATATAATAAGAAAGTAATGTTCTTGAGCCTTAGAATAAACAATTTAATAACAGTTTTAAATTCTTGGGCATAGAGGCTCCTAAATGACACAAAGAAAAGAAAACAACTACATAACCTGGTAGAAACGACTACTTGGCTGGTTACTTTAAAATTACGGAGTCTCCAAATTAATGGATGATCCCGGGTCGCAATGAAGACGGTGACACGTGTTTCATCCTTGTTGGGAATCATCACAACCGCTGTACATTGCTGACAACTTGGCTATGTTTTCTAGTCGCTAAACATAATCCCTGTCGGAACTAAGGGAGTAAGTTCAGCGGCCAGAGCCATCTCGCCAAGCAATTTCAAAACAACCAGCCAGAGCACCGTTAGGTTAAAACGGTAAAAAGGGGTGCCATCTAGGTGTATATGGCGTAAGTAGCATGTGTTGTAATACCAACAAACCATAATGAGTGTGCCAGTTTCCATTATGGTTTGTTGGTATTACAACACATGCTACTATGCCCAAGAATTTAAAACTCTTATTAAATTATATATATATATATATATATATATATACTTACTTAATACTCTTCTTGTACTAGACCGAGGCACTTGTGTTGCGCCACCCTGGTGTTCAGTATACAGGGTGTCCGGAAAGGTGAGGTGTGGTTAAAAATGATAGGGGTGATAGAGTAAGTCAAAATAATTTTAGTAATTCATATTAAATTTTTTTATCGTGCTTTGTTTGAAAGTTATTGACCTTTAAAGATGGAATAAAAGAAAAAAACTAATTTTAATTATAATTTTTAAATTATTGCCACCTTACCAATGATATTTGGGCAACTAAATACCTTTATACTAATGCTTTTTTCATAGGTAAGCGGCTCTTTAGTAAGTCGGGATTATACAGGGGGTGACGATTTTTTCATGTTATGTATGCATTTTAGACAAAGGTAAGAAATTTGACATTTTGCTTTAACCATTTGGTCCAAAGAGAATAGACAAGGATAGAGGATCAATCGCCGTTTCGAAAAGTGGCACAAATTGAAGAAAGGGTCTGCGGGATGGCAGGGCATGCGCATACGCACTCCCAATGTCAAAATCGGCGGTATATTCAAAAACATTGATTTATTGAGTAAATATACATAAAATGAGTAAATATACATAAAATGAGTAAATATACATAAAACATTAATAAAAAGTGTAAAATATGGTTTATACTGAAATTTATTAATATTTTAATGACTAAATATTGGTAATTTAGTGCTAATGGTGTATTAAAATCTATTTGGTAGAAGACTATTTTTTTCTTAGATTGGAATAGGTTAATGTGAAAAAATGTATAGGCATAAATTTTAGGGAAATGAGAACTGAAAATAAAAATCTTAATAGAATTATTTCTTAAAAACTAAACTTTTATTGCGAGATTACTTATTTAGCATAAAAAATGGTACTAAATGTAAAAGAAGTGTATAATTTTAAGAAATATATGAAAATAGCATGCTCAAACTTACCAACCAAATAAATTTTAGATTTATGTTGATCCTATTTAGTTGAAAGGTATTATAGTCTATAAGTTAATATTACCTACTTATACTAAGAAAAGCGTAGTAGGATTTCAGTTTCCATAGGCCACTGTGCTTGGTCCATTTTATTCAATATCTACATACTTGTTTTTTTAGGTATGAGGAAGCAGATAAGGTTGTAGGTTTTAATTAACAATGAAAATTTAAGTTTCCACATTACTGGATACTTATTTTGAAATAAAATACTTTTGTAATAGAAGCTCAAAAATGCTCGTTATTGCAAAAAAAATCCTAATCCTAAACATTTTTTTTACACAAATTTTCAATATTGACAAAAATAAGTGTACTTTCCTCTTAATATAAATTTATATTTTTTAAGATCTTTCATATACCTACCACTGAAAACAATTAATATCAAATGATTAAATTTTTTGTAAAATTAATAGTAAGTTGGTAGTATGGTACGAACTTAAGTAGACACACTCTATATCTTGGTTTATACCTTAACTGGGTCAGTTATTAAGTTTTTTAAGTGTTTAGGCTTTAGGCCTTTTTATTTTTTCGCTTTAGTATAATTTTTATCACAATTAATACTATTTAAACTGATCATTTGTCTGTCTTTTACAGTTCAAGCAAATTTTTTAAATATAGAGTGACGCACACAGAAATCCTCTATTGGTTCATTGTGCTTTTACCTCCAGCAAGATATTCATTAAATATATTTTACGAATGTATATAAAATGTTAATGTATATAATGTTTTGTTACATAAATAAATCCTATATAAAGTGTTAATTTGTTTTTATTCAAAAAAAAACAACGAAAATAATTTAGAAAATAATTTATTAAAAAAACCCATAAATTTCCACAAATTTTGTTTCAATAATTTATATCTATAACACAGGTCACACGTAAAATCAAACCGAATAAAACACAAAACAAATATACAGGCACAACAATCACAAAACATCAGCCATATTGAACATGTGAGAGAAGTCAAGATTTTTGACATTTATAACAGCCAATATCAAGCCGGAAAAACAACCTCCCATGCGCATGACGAGTAATCCCGCTGTGTTAAGTTAACCATCAAACCGGTGAAAGTTCGCAAGATATTTGGCTGATAGTATTGATTCAGACACAAAAATGTTACGTAAAAAGTGCGTACTGAAACAAAAAATTATAAATAAATCCATACTTTTAACCAAGCACGTCCTTTTTACCAACGTTAAGCAAGAATAAAATAAAACTTTGACGAGCTATTTTTTGGTCGCTGAACACAATCACTTGTCGCAGGTGTGTGCCATTTCTTAATTGGTGGGGGTAAATCAACTGTTTCTCTCCCCCTCTCCATTCTCTTTGATTTGGTCCCTTTGTTTTTTTTAGCTAAAAAGGTATAATTTGTTTTTATCGATATCTTGTACCGTTTTTATATAATCACCTTTTAAATACCGACCTACCGGCATTTAATATGTAATTAAGAAAATCATTTATAGGAGAAAATCATTAAAATTTGGTAAAATTAATAAAAACGGTGTTAATATGTCCCATAAACATATTAATATAGATTTAAATTGTTTTTAATAGTTTTATCATTTTTGAATGATTTTCTTCTATAAATGGATTTTTTATTAGATACAAAATGCCGGTATGTTTGTATTTAAAATGCGATTTTTTAAAAACGGTTCAAGATATCGATTCAAATAAAGTATACCTTTTTGTAGAAACAAAAATAAAGGAATCAAATGGTCAAAGCAAATTGTCAAAATTGTCACCTCTGTCAAGACTGCATACATAAAATTAAAATAAATCATTACCCAATGTATAATCCCGACTTACAGAGGAGCCATTACCTATGAAAAGATGAATTAGTTTGAAGGTATTTAGTTGCCCAAATATCATTAGTACTGTGGCAACACTTTAAAAATTATAATTAACATAAGTTTTTTATCCATTTTTGAAGGTCAATAACTTTTTAACAATGAATGATAGGCCTTTTTTTATATGAAGTACTAACAGTATTTTGACTCACTTTATTACCCCTATCATTTATCACCTCACCTTTCCGGACACCCTGTACAAAAAATATTATTTAATATTTAATTACTGTTTTTAAAGGAATGTAAATTTTATTATTTATCATACCTACGTTATCATAAATCTATATTCCTAGCATTTTATTTCCTACCACTATTTCCTATGAACAAGATAAAGTAAATTTTCACTAATTAACCGCCAATTATATAGCTATTAAGAATAAATTATTATATTTTATGCTAAGGTATCTTAAAAAATGTTCTGTCAGAAAAAATATTCTAAACAATTTTTTTATGATAATCGCATATACGCCTTATAGTAGGAAAGGTAGCGTTATGTTTTTCATACTTATTTTATACCGAATGAATTTTATTCGTAGCAGTAGATAATCAGCCAAATGAGCGTCAGTCGCCGCTCCTGCCATAGAGTCAACGGTGCCAGCATATTAAAGTCGTTAAAAAATTACTTTAGGTATTTTCATACAATGTCAAAATTTAGGAGGCAGCTCTTTAAATGATTTTAAGCTAAACAATAATCGTCAAAAGTATTCAATAGGTATGGCAAATCATACCTCAGTCACGTATACAGTGACCGTCATATACTATATGAAAAACAATTTTATTTCTTATTTAAAAAAATGTTATTCTTAACTAAAATCTCTGCATAACACTGATCAAAGTTTGAATAGATCTTAGCGTAAAAGGGGTGGATGCAAATGCATAAATTTAGCATAAAAGAAAACTACCGGTATTTTTAAGCTTATAAAAAAATATTTTTTAAAATGCTTGTTTAAAATTAAAAGTTACGCTCAAGTTTAAAAAAGCACCTTCTGCCTAAAAATTGAAAATGAAACATATTTTTCTAACTTACCCCGTATAGCGATTAGAAATTAATAATGAATACCCAGTAAGTAACTTCGGTTACTGCAGTTTTAAACCAATAAAATATTTTTTTATTGTAGTAACTAGGGTTACTGACTTTTTAGCCAACGAAATACATTTTTTGTTTAGGTATTTTTCTGAATTTATAGTGAACAGAGATAACTAAATTAGCTATTGTAAATAATTTTTATTATTGATTATTTTTAAAAAACTTCTAAATATTTGTCACTCTTAAAGTATCCAAGAACGTTCTAAAAGAGTACTGCTTTAATTAATGTCTCTAGAGGCGTCGACACACCTCGAAGTTAGTTATAATTTTTTTCTCCTTCTATTGTAGAGAATATGTTTGTTTAAAATTTTTTTAAGGTTTTATATATTTATTTTCAATTATTTACAAAAATCATTTCGTTATTAAAGAATGGCAGATTTCTTCAAAAAAGAAAATTAAGTAATAAAATTAATAATAGTCTAGACGAAATACCTGATTGCAAAAAATGCCTTGCAGCAAAATAATGGTATAGTTTTGTTAAGTGCATCCTAAACTTTCGGATCAAAATAATGCGTTAGGGGTTAAACGAGATGTTTTTCAAGGGTAAAAAGTTTTCTGTTATTCTTAGATAAACAGTGCATTCTATTAAAAAAGTAAAATACAAAAGTTGTATGTGTTACATACTATATTTTTTCTACGACAGTATATAAATTTCCCAAATTACCAGTTTATACAAGTTTTATTTATTTAAACTTATTAATTTTAATTTTGGCAATACAGCCATTATATTGCAACAAAAATCATAGCCTCCTTATTTTTTAAAAGACAATTATGCTTTTCATAACTGTGCCGGTATGATTTAATTTTAGAAAATTTTATGTATGTACTTACTTTTTGTAGAAATAATACTAAAACAGTATAAATTCCCTTTCAATTTCTTAGTCATCCAATTTAATGTTTACTATTAATTTTAAATAATTTTTATTAAATTTATCCGCAAACTGTCAAATTTTAAAACTAGTGACACATAAACTAAAAGAAATAATGTCGAAGTCAAAGGTAACTTAAACGTTTGGTTCAGTTAATGTCGCGTTTACTGTTACATTGCATATATTGATATTTCAGTTTATTGTAGTAAGTATGGAAAGAAAACACTAATTTAAAGTTTTTAAAAAAGTTACTTTTTTAACGCTTTATTTAGTGTACTAAAATGAAGTACTTTATCTTCATGTCAAAGATTTAAAAACTGCGTTTTTTTAACGGTCGTGGAAAAACATTTTTATTGTACTTCAGGTAAATACTTTTTCACTTTATTAGAATTCAAAAAATTACGTTCTTAAGTCAGACTGTACATTAATTCAGCCACAAAAATCCAAATTAATGATCCTCGCCATTAATAAATGTTATAAATAAATCCTGAAAAATTACTTTTGACTTTAATACTTAATAATGAAACAATTAAGTCGACCTCGACCGAGCTAACGCTAAGACCATGCGTCTCTATTAACCGAAACATGACATTGTTAATGTGCCCAAATTATGCCATTACCTTTATAACGCACCAACGAATTTTAATGGTCCGAACAGTGGTAAAGTATGCCAGAAATGAGTAGAAAAAATTTTAGTGTCTTAAAGTGCAGAACAGAAAATACGTAGGACATAAATTGAGAATTTGGTTTTCCCACAAAATTAGAAAACACTAAAGATAATTCTGTTGGAGAACAATGCAAGGAACTTACAAATTATTTATACAAAAGATTTTGATGATAGTTTTTAAAACAAATGTGTTTGCTTTTAGATTTTATTTAATCTTTAAATATAGAATATTCTAAATGCGAATGATGTGTTATTTTTAACTGATATTGTAGTAAGTTTAACAGTTCAATTAATTTCTACTTGTTAATTGTTTATTCTAGGTCCCAATTTTTAATAATTAAATTTGCTTTTTAAACTTAAACGACACATTTTAAATGCTATTAACGTATCGTTAATTTTATTTTTAAAGCTTTTAACAATAAAGCATACATATTTCTTATTTAAAATTTTTCTTCATTAGTAAATAGTTATGGGCAGGCTTCTTCTATGTTTAAACATTTATAGTAAATAAAAAGTCATTGTCAATATTTGCATAAAAAACAAAGTTCTCTTTTGCTTAAATGGTAGTAAATCTTTCTGGTTCTTTGGTAAAAACATAATTAAGAATTACTGTATCTAGTTTTTTTCACCACAAATTTTTAAGATGAAATTATTTCTAACACCAAAGGAAAGGCAGAACTATTTGCAAAACAATGTGCTGTCAATCCAACTCTTGACCCACCCATCAATCATCCAAAACCACCCATTGCCCTACCCTAGTTCCTCATAAAATGCCCGATTTTATTTTTAAGGTGAAACACATTAAGCGTATCCTTTCTTCTCCTTACACCAAGAAATCGTCTGGGCTGGATGGCATACCAGCATTCGCTTTAAAAAATCTGCTTCAGACCATGACCCATCTTAACTCGGCTCTTTCGAATTTCTTGCGACACGGGTACTTTTCTGGAGAGCTGCACGTGTTTAACCTATTCCCAAGAAGGGATCCAAATATCTTTCATCTAACTATAGACATATTTCATTTTTCTCATTTTTATGTTAAGTAATGGAAAAATTGTTGGTAAAAATAATAAGAAATAAAAATATTACTTGCACTTTTCAAGATATGGATTATATTTTAAAAAAAATGTGTCTTTATGCTACGAATTGTACAGATGAAAGATCTTTTTCTACACTTAAACCAATAAAAAATTGCAATTTTAATAAACAATATCAATTTTTTAACGAAAGTAACACAAAGTAGGAGTAGTGAAATGAAAATAGAATAAAAAATGTCAATATTTTGATTGTTTTCATTTTCTTTAACATGAAGTAGGTATGTAAAAAACGAAAACCATATTTGTAAAAAATAAAATTTATTAACAGAAAATACAGTTAGTTGAACTTTTTCAAAAAATTTAGAGGTTAGGGTAAAAGGAGTTTATACATAATTTGTGTTTTTTGACAACTTTTGTATTTAACTCTTTTTAATAGAATGCCCTGTTTAGCTATAAATTTCAAATAAGGTTATACTCTTAAAAAACACTCCAATCACCCCCTAACGGATTATTTTGATCCGGAATTGTTTTTCTTACATACTTAGGATTCATGTAACCAAATTTTACCTTTAGTGTGCTTTAAAGAAAAAAAAATATGACCATTTTTACTGCTAGTCACTGGACATGTGTAAAGTTGGCTTATACAGGGCGTTTTCTAACTACGGTATGAAACTTAAAAGGGTGATTCTTTATGATTTTTTATTTAAAAAATCTATGAACATATGTCTAGAGAATCTTTATGAGATACAATGTGGTAAAATTAAAAATTAAGTTGGTCTTTTATTAATATTTTAAATATCCTTAAACTGATTCTGAAATTAAAATAATTGTTTGAAGTAATAAGGATGTTACGTACCTCTACACTGGTGTTCCAGTAGGCAACACTGTTTAACATTATCGAGAAAAAAATTACACAACTAAGTTTTTTTCTGATAGGGCAATTAAAAATGCAATTTTTTAGTATTTTGTGTTTTTGTACCTTTGTATCTGATTTTTTTTAACCTAATCTAAAATTTAACCATAGACAATATAAAATAAAAGCCAAAAATAAACAGTTTTAACTATAAAATAAATGAGCAAAATAACCAATGGTTTGTAAGTGGGAAATATGGATCTCACATCATTTTTATCGGCGATAAATAAAGAAAAACAATACAGAGTTCAGAAATCTCTATTGTATGGATAACAAAGAATGGAAAGTGGGGTAAATTTATTACTTGGACCATGTCACTGAAATTGCCAATACGGCCATGTGGGCCAGGGGTGTTCTGGTTAGTATTGCTTAGTATAAAAACACTACAGTTTACCTATTTTATTAGTTTGCCCAAGATAGGGTGGGCATTATTTATAATGGCCGGGAAATGTAATTAATAATGCTGGGGCATTATGAATAAATACCGACCATTATTAATAGTGCCCGGACAATCAAATTGCCCGTAACATATTAATATACACGGTTTTTACTATTTTGTTTTAAATTCAATGCTTTTCTAAAGGTTATCAATACATACTGATTTTGGACACTGTTTGGAGTATAAGCAGCCCACTATGCGAAATTCAATTTTAAAATTAAAACAAAAAACATCAATTTAGCATATAAAAGTATAACATCCCTATTAGGTATTTTAATTTTTTTAAAAGTTCTAATGTTGTAGACACAATTTAATGTTTAGAAAATATACAGGGTGTTTTATATAAAAAAATATATTTAGTTTATATCACGAAATCTAACTTCCGACTCGATTCTATGTAAACATATCTACTAATATCGGATTTTACTTTAGTTGTAGGTTACAAAACAACTAAAATACAAGGGGGCCTCAAAATAATAATATAAAAAAATTTGCTGTGTATATAAAAAACGAAGAAGGCAATGAACAATATTTGAAATCTTTTGCTTTATCAAAAAGTAGCAAAACTTTGTGAAAACCGCGAGTCTTTATCTCAAATAATAACCAAGATAATCTGCCATTGCAACGAAATTCGGACACCCTGTACAATCACAATAAGCGTGCTATGGCTTTCTTCAAGTAAACTGGCATTGTCCACCTTTAAACTCTATCCCTAAAATAATGTTTTGGAACCGTTGATAAGACTCCGATGATATGATTCCCTTTTAGCAACTTTCACCAGGGTGAAACAGTAAAGGAGAAATGCAACATATCCTCATATTAAAGTGGAAAAAAGATATGGTTTTGAAGCAACAAAATCGACTTTTATAAAGACGGTATTAGGACTCTTGCATTTAGAGGAAAATGTCCTAAAATGACATACTTTATTTCAAAAAATAATTACGCTATTTATTATAAAAAAATGGTAAAGTGCCTTAATAACCTATTCTTGTGATTATTTAAGCCAAGGTTCACCTTATCCAGCATAGAAAAAGATATAATGATTTTTTCATAATCTCTCTAAGTATGTTATTTTAGGCATGGTGTCAGAGAAAATGACACAATAGCTCAGGCTAAAATGGCAACTTCAACAGACGATTTAAAGGATTTAATAAAGTAAAAACATATATATTTAACAAATTTAAAACTCATTTGTGTTTAAAACATGTAACATTTATAAAATGATATGATATGTAAATAATCCTAACTATTTTTTAATTAAACAACAAAGTTGACGGAAAACATCATCGTTTTAGGGGAGACTAAGAGCATTCAGCATGGGCCCATTTTGAACAACCTTGGCGTATAGATTTTATTTGATATTTACCAACCATCAATAAAAAAGTTTTTGACTTTAACGAACACATTAAAATAGTATGTTATTTTACACTAATTACATGTATGTCATTTCACCAAAGAAAAAATTAGCAAACGTGCTTAAATGTTTAGAGTATACCTATACCTATAGTAATCTTACATTTAAATAAACATAGCCAAATTATTGTGTTTTATTTAAAAAAAAATAGCAAAAAAATCAGGGACATGCACCTGTACGATAATTTTGATACTAATTGCAGTTATTGTATTTTACGCTCCAACACATTTAAAAAGTCGCTGCTAAAGCGGGAAATTTAAAAACTATGAAGTGTGTCATATTACCTGACTATGCTATTTTAGGTCAGTTTCCCCGACCTGCAATACCTTTCTATAAAGGTTATAAAAGATTTAAAAGGCTATTAAATAATAAAACACTAAACTTTTGGTCAAGAAAGTAAGGGTAAAGGTATCTAGGTAATTTTTACTTGTTTTAGAGCGTTTTCTAAAGTAATATTTTATACATTTATATTGTTGAAGGTGGTTTTATTATTCAGTGGTAAAATAGACCTAGCTTTATAATTTCTGATGTCTTCGAGGTGTTGTAAAACAATGACAATTATTACCTTTTTAACAAAAATAATTTTATTGAGAAAATGCGGTTAAAAGTTTAAAAGTTGAGTAATTTAAAATTAAAATACAAGTTTAATAAGCCCAAACCAAATATTCTCCCTATTTAAAAAATACAGTTGATGATGGTGATGGCTCTAAAACGAAACGGGGAATCTTAAATTTAGTGATAAATAAAAAATAGTAATTTTATAGAACAGAAAAAGTGGCAATTATATCGTATATCGTATAAATATCTCCTCAAATAAACCGAAAAAAAAAAACTGTTAAGCAAAATTTCGTTTCTTTTTTTTCTGGATAATTTCTGGAACGGCTACAATTTTTTAAATTTTAAAAACGGATTATTGCTAAGCATAAAAAAGCGCAACTTTGCTTCAACCTAACCAAGTCTCTATCTCTTATAACTACCAGGATAGCAATGCTAATGCATCGAATTTGTAACATCCTGTATAAAACCAAGAAATAAAGTTTCATACTTGTTCATAATGTTATTTTGTTTCTATAAATACATATTTGGATTTTGTACATAACTTGGCACTCATTTAAATCTCTATTCTTTTGTCAGCCAAGCGAAAGAAAGTGTGTCTAATTAATTAAAAACTATAGCAAAAATAATTTTACGTAGCGGTCAGAGAAGCATTTTTTCCCGAAAAAGACCTACTAAGTACTATATTTTGCATACGCTTTTTTATAATAAACATTCTGTATTATACTAATTGTCCTTAAAGAAAATTAAATATTTTGTCTTCCGAATTTAAATAACAAACCACTGCCCCATCTGGCAATGGAGCGTCCTGTCTTCTAAAAATGAAAAACGAGTATAAAAATAATTCAAGGTGCATTAACTGGACAATAAATATAATTGTCCTTTAAAAATCATAGAAGATTATTTTTTATAGAAAGAAAAGACCTCAAACAAAAGCGGTTTCGTCGAGACGTGCTTAAATGAAAGAAATTCTGGTTTGTTTCATCCCTTCGCACGATTGGTTGTCACGTACGGTTATATATTTGAAAAACAACCGTGTAAATTTAGAAACACGTTTTCAGAGGAAAAAATATGTTGTGAATTATTTCAAATGCTGTTTATTAGGTACTGGTTTTCTAAAATCTGGTTTTCTGACAGCAAAATTATTATTTGTACATTTTACACTAGTTAGCGTAATTTGTGCTTTGTTGTGTTTATTAACTGTGTAACAAATTTTAAACTTTGTTACTGGAAAAAAAATTAGTGTTCCTAGAATATAATATTAGCTTTCATCCAAAAGTTTTATCAAAAATATAAAAATAAACAGGGTAAATAAAAAAATTAAAGAACTGATGAAACGTAATAGTCCAAAAGTCCGTGAACAGCAGACCTTCGATACTTTTGTATAAAGTTGAAAGTTTGTCAGCACATAGTTCCAACATAGGTAAAGGCAATAATAGGCTATGAAGTTGGCTTTGGCAGGTACCAAAGTTTAATGAATGGAAACCTAACTTTTGTCATTTTGTAAGAGCTGAGTTTTATATATATGTTACTGGGGTAAGAGCCAATAGTTCACATCTTTTTCTATGTATTCATAAATTTAATTAAACGCTATAAAAATGAACAAAGAATCTTTCAATAAAAAGTCGCCCCTATCTGACTAGGTACGATAGTGTTAGGAAATTGACAGAAGCATTTGTAAAACAAAAACAAATAGAATATAAAAAAATTGACAAAATTTTTAGATAACCTTGATAGTTTTGTCAAAAAACTAAAAATAAAATTTTATTTTAAAGTTAAATAACGAAACGCGCCGGTTTAACGAAAAATTATAAAAAACGCTCTACAAAATATTTTTTTGTAGAACGTTTATTTTAATACAAGAGAATGATTTGGTCTAGCCTTTTTGATAAACCATTAGAGGGTTATAGAATTTTAAACTTAAAAACAAGCTTTTCAGTGGTAATCATAAAGGAAATTAAAATTTACCATTTGGTACCTCTTATTATTAAAATTAAGCGCTTACAGAATTTTTCTTCATAATTTTCAACAATATTTTCGGTATAGTTTTAAAAAACGATTTGTTTTAATTAGTTCATTTAACAGCATACGGTGTGTTAATCATAACGTTAAGTACTGGTTAAAATACCTAACCAGTAAATAGGCAGTATTATATCCCGTACACTTTTTTTAAATAAAACACTTTACCATCAAATTTAGTAAAATTTAAATTTAGTTTATGCAAGGTGAAGTTTATAATTATTTTCAATTTGTTTATACTTATCTTAAGGGAGAATCCGGTGATGGCTTAGTGTGTAAGGCGCTAAGGTGTTGGGCGCACAACGGACGTGAGGTGGGTTTGGATCCTGTTGAGGCCACTTATTTATAAGTTGGTCGGAAATTTAGTGATTACCTCAACACCAGACGGACAAAGTGCAAAATGTATCGACGCTGAAGGCCACCAAAGGACCAAGGTGCCGGAACACACTATGCCGTGTCCTGCGCAACCGTAGACATACGGTCCCTACTCAGTTGGTAGGTTCAGTAGTGCCCCCTGGGTGAGAACAAGGTCTTAAGTTGTCGCTCATACACACAAAAAAAAGATATCTTAACTTAAAACAATTTGCTTTGACTCAAGACACGTTGTGAGTTGTATATAACGAAAAGAATATATTCTTCTTATCAGTAAATGATATTCTTAAAAACATTATTTTAGTACAAGCATAAAGGTAGATTCAGTTAAGTAAACATATTTTTTAAGTTAAGAATATTAATGATTTCTTTGTAGATATTTTTTGTCGACGCGATTATCTAGCGAAGAAAAGCACTAATTTCATTGGAGAAAATATATTCTTGTCAAGAGATCAATTTAAAACATATGTTTTCTTCAGCAAAAACAAATTAAAACTTAAGTTAAGAATACATTTCTTTGGCCAAGAATATATTACTTTAGGGTTGTCTTGGTTAAAGAATAACATAATTAAATACTTTCTTCAAATAAAACTACTTAGTTTTCATTTAAAACAAAAGATTGTTATAAAAATTTTATTATTCACAATTATTATTGTTAGAGTACAAAACAAAGTTTTTAATAGTATAATAATTTTATGATATTATGTTAGACCTTCTGGACGTCTCTTAGAGCCAACTCTGCTGAGGCGTCTAGGATCCTATTAATGGAAATCTTCCTGGTACAGCTCTGATGTTAATAAAAACAAGAGGTTTTGGTGCTCTGCATCCGGCATTTTGTAGTATATTCTCCAGTACTTTCTTTGTGAAGATTTCACGGAAGTTCCCGATAGTCCCGGCACGATAGTAGCTTTAGTGTGGATATTTTCAGCACGGTGATCCAATTACCCCATAAAACTACAATGTGTAACCACGGATGAACTTGACTATATACCTGTAAAAAAAATATATTTTTAATATTTCGAAAAAAGTTATTCTTCATAAATTTTTTTGCTTTATCCGAAATGCTAAAGCTATTACAAAAATTTTTGTAGGATTTACATGGTGGTTTATAACTGCAAAATCAAGACTTTAAAAAATAGAATTTTGAGACTACCTAAAACCTTTTGAGACTAGCAGAAAGTAAGTTAAAAGTGTATAACAAAAAAAAATCCTATTGATTATGATTTTCAGTAAAAATTGAGGTTAACTAACTAAAAATAATTAAAAAAAATATGTTTTATAGTTTATTAAAATATATTTTTTTTTTGAACAAAAGCTTTAAAAAATCGTCTGACTTACTATTTAAATCCAAATCCGGTAATATAACGCGCCTGAGGGACTACGCGTTTTTCTCCATTTCTACAAGCAGGATCGCACTAATCCAATTTCGTTGGTTTTTTCGAGTCTACACCTCCTTTCTGTTAAGTTTATTACCATTTATGTGGTGTTCGTTAGCACTTAGGCCATAGTGATGCCGACGTTTTTCTCAAAATCCTCCTCGGTCTGCAGCCATCTTACTTTTTGGCTATCTAGTCAACCTTTCTGGACAATTTTTTTAACTTCTTATAATCTTGCAGTGTGGAAGAAAGCGTTTTTGTGTCCTGGTTCGCCGATACGCACCTCCCTGGGCAACGTTTTTGCAAAAATGAATAAATGAAATACCTTTGGTACCTAATTATGGTGACCAAGAATATAATATTTTGGTTTAATAATACAAAACCTATATTTTCTTAAGTAAAAGAAATAAATATAAATTGTTTTGACTCTAAAATACTTATATTTTTTAGTTTTCTTTTAAAAAGACATTGTCTTTAACAAAAATAATATTAAATCAACAAGAATTTTAGTCCAAAGTAAAATTATGTTTTAAGTAGAGAATAAAAATATTACTTTGTCTTGGCTAAAGAAATTTAAATTTTCCTGTAAGAATAGGTTTTCTTAAATATTTCTTATCATAATATTCTTAATTTCAGACAAATTGTGTCTTATTTTAAAAATATATACTTGCTTGAAGAATACTTGGTAAGAATAATATTATTTAATATGAAAATAATGTAATTTCTTGGAGCAAGAATATTGTTTTCCTTCAAGAAAATTTGTTTTAAGTTAAAAATAGATTTTCAAGAAAATCCATATTCTATTTGCAAGAATTTTATTTTTTGTGTGTAGGACCGTGGTTTGGAACCCACGTTAAGCTGTAGGTCCCGTCTGGCTGACATCACCCAGACGTAAAAATACAGGGCGCACAATAAGGCCCGCCGCAAATTGAACCCAGCCCACTCACAGCACATGTGGAACCCACGCGTGCATAACTTTGTAAAACATGCTTTTAAATGGAGTGGCGCATATTGGACCCAGCCCAAAGCTAGCCCATTCTGCTGCCAGCCACGCGTGGGTAGGTTTGTGTTCGCCGCACAGATTTCGTTGGTCTTGTGCAGCATGGGTCCAACATGCGGTAAACTGATCAAGAACGTGGACGTGGGAAGGATGGGTTGAGCGTGGGCTACGCATGTGCTGTGCGTGGGCTGGGTTCAATTTGCTGGCGGGCCTAAGCCGAGCGGCTTCAGTGCATGGGTTATCCCGGCCCTATTCTAAGGTCTACCTTTACGGAATTTCCAATAAAAAAACATGTATATTTTTTGTGTGATTAAAAAAGTTTGTAAAAATATGATACTGTCACTGTGTCTAAGAGAATCCAAAATTACCTAGTTAATTTTTCAACTCAAAACTTTCCATGGAATATACAAATATTATTAAACCGTAGACAAAACAAAAATTTATTACATTTTTGCTGCACCTTATAATTAGTCTATTAAATATTTACCAAAATAAATTAAAACTTCAAACCTTTACAACGAAGTCCCCAGTGAGTTTGTTTACTAATTGAAGTCCGCCATATGCTTGGGACGCAAATGCGCGAATTGATGTGTTTCTCCCCTGTTTGAAGCCCCAATCAACATCAGTTTCATGCCAATTCAGCTCGCTTTACAAAATTTAAACGTAGTTTCCTCCCAGTTTAATCTATTGTTTGCGCTAATTATATTTAAATTAGTTTATTATTAAGTCACAGCAGTAAGTTGATTGAATGTACTTATCATTTAACCAAACACAGGATGAGATATTGTATTCCTTTAATATAGTTTCAATTAGTGCTTATCGTGTTTTATAAAAAGACAAGTTTTTGTTTAATCAGAACCACTATTTATTTTTTTATTTTTGAATTTGAGCGATATAAAAGATAGACATAAAATCGATCTTCTAGTAAATCTTTTGGTACGGAATGAATGTCTATAGTGTTGTAGAAAAAAATCAATTAGTGCATGTTTATTTATATCCTGCCCTAAGCAAAAATGCTAAAAATTAACTGTTGCAGTGGTCTAAAAATAGGGAATGCCCAAGCGTAAAAGGAAAAAGCCCTAAATATCCTTATCCATATATCTTTTAGCTTTAAAATTAATCGTTAATTTAAAAAAACTCCTACCTACTTACCAGAAGACCTTAGAATAACATAAATTTTCAGCAAAAAAATATATTAAATGCTTTATTTTATAACGTATACATAAGCAAATTTATGTTAATTATATTATTTCTTGTAGCTTGTTAGTTAAATTAAAAATAAATAAAAAAAATAAAAAATTAATTATCAGTGGTTATTAAAAAAAAATTATTCATTCTTACCTTTAAATGAAAATTTCCGAAATCGTTTAAAATAAAAACGTAATTTTTAATGAAGAAATAGTGGATAATGGTTTTTTGGTTCAAAACGTCGCATAAATGTAAAGTGTGATATATCGTATTTAAAATTAAAATACGAGGTTTAAAACCAAGTATTTCGCCAATTTAAAAAAACAAAGGTAATGTGACATGACGATGACATGATAGTGATATCATTTTATTGAACAGAATAAGGGGCAATGTCAATGTGTCATTTGTTTTAAAATATCTCTTTAAATAGACCGAGAAAAAATAAAAACCGTTTTGCAAAATTTTGTTTTTGTTTTCCGATAAATCCGAAACGGCTGCAATTTTTTAAAACGGAATATTGTTAAAGCATAAAAATGAGCAACTTTGCCCCAGTTTAATTAACCCTGTATCTTTTACTGCTTCCCAGATTCTAATGGTGTTCTTCGAATTTTTAATACGCTGTATAGTGCGTCCGCCATAGTTGTCTACCTACAGAAAACTTTTTTATAATTAATACAACGAAAAAATTAAGTTGCAACTATGATAATTTTTTTCCAGTGGCATACGAGATATTTTAACAACAAAGAATATTATTCTAAATGAAATGTTGAGGAATATAAATACCTTTTAAATATGTAAAATTGTCCATTTACTTGAAAAAAACTTTGGTTTTTAGGCGATAATGGTGAAAATTTAAGTTTATACATTAGTTGCATGCATGCTAATTTCGAAATGTAATAAGTAAAGGAAGCTTAAGAACTGCCAAAATAACTTAAAGTTACACAAACGCTTCTTATTGCAGAAAAAAAAGTTTTTAATTAAAAAAATAAATTTGCATATTTAAAAGTTATTCTTATATATTATAATATGGGCAAGAGTAACTTGACTATCTTTGTTTTTTTCCTAGTGTTTATTGATACTGTTTTATGTTGGTACTACTTTTTTTAATAATTATAGATCCTTATTTATATTTTCTCAATATTTTCTTAAAATGTTATATAATTTTAAGTTTTTTCTTTAAATAAAAAATAGCTTTGCAAGAGTAAGTTAAAGATATGTTGTAAGAAATAGTTATGGTATCGGATGCTAAAACTAATGGCCGAATGTGACAAAATATAATAAGTAACATGAACCCATAAGGATATGTTAACAAATATCACTAAAATAAAAACAAATTTAAAATAAATATAACTTATTTGTATTAAACAATAACTTTAATATTTAATTTATTACTTTTTAAAAATATTTTTATTTATTTAAAGTGAGGATGGCAAAAAATTATTAGCTATGGATTAAAGGGTGGTGTATTATTTAGTTCCCTAGATAGAAATCTTGTATTTAATTAGATTTATACAAAATTACTAGATTTAGTGCAGAGGTTAGCAATAAATAATACAAAACTAGAAAAACAAACCAGCTTATTTTCTGATTTTAACTCCTGATTACCAAACTAGGGCTATTTTATAATTACAATGTGTTAGCTAATGTAATAGAGAAAGTTTATAAGATTATCTAAGGCTACCCTAATTATTTTTGCCTATACTGGGTTATTGGAATAGTACGGGAACTGAAGCTTAAAAAAACATAAAATTTTTAAATTTTTAAAAAAGTTATTTTTGTCAATTTTTTCTAAATTTTTTTTGTTAGTTTGTTGTTTATAGAAAAAGAAGGTACTGACCTTGTTTTAATCATAACTTACTTAATTTTTATGCTAAAAACTTAGGCAAAATATATATATATATATATATATATATATATATATATATATATATATTTTACTTGTTTTCTTTAACCATTTTTCTATAAATTTGTCTTATTTTTCTTGGGAATAGGTTATCTTAAGATAACCTATTCCCAAGAAAAATAAGACAAATTTATATATATATATATATATATATATAATAAGAAAGTAATTTTCTTGAGCCTTAGAATAAACAATTTAATAAGAGTTTTAAATTCTTGGGCATAGAGGCTCCTAAATGACAAAAGAAAAGAAAACAAGTAGTCGTTTCTACTTGTCATTTAGGAACCTCTATGCCCAAGAATTTAAAACTCTTATTAAATTATATATATATATATATATATATATATATATATATATATATATATATATATATATATATATATATATATATATATATATATATATATATATATATAAGATGGGATATTACCAGGGCAACCGAAGTTTTATAAAAGCGAATTTATTTAAAAACTGTTATTATCTTTGCTAAATTTTTATGAATCCAACCCTACCTTTTAGCACCTCGCTTTAAAAAATACCAGTGTTTATTAAAAAATCGTATTATAGCTAAAGAGAAAATTTGAATATTAAATTTCCCATTTATAACGTAAACGCTCTTATTATCGCCCCTAAGATACACTTATAACTTACAATATGTTCAAAACTTAAAATTACATATTTGAAAATAGGGTAGATCATTTATTAAACGTGCGTGTGTATGGCACCTGTCAGAAACAATTTTTACCCGCACTATATTTATATGAGTTGCCCTTCAATTAGGTAACATTGCGTGCTATAGATGTTATTAGGCGTTTGTGATAATGACAATGTTAGGAAATGTTTAAATTAAAGGAGCTTTCATGATAATTTAAAAGATTTATTAAAATTGTAGCAACACGTATTTGTAAATTTAAAAGGTATTTTTCTTATCCGTGTGCACCTCGCATTAAATCTGTCTGACTTGATGGATGTTTGCTGTTTAAAATTATTTTAAAGAAGATCTTAAAACGCTTTTTTTAATCTTTGGACAATCCACGAAGGCTGAAAGCCTAAATACCAACGTACCGTGGGGGTCTTAAGCAGGGTAAGAGGAAGTTTGTTAACACGGGACTTAAAAGCTTGAAGATTTGGGGGGAAGGAAAGACAGAGCAGCAGCCATGGAAGTACCTATAAAAGCGATAAATCCCCCACAGCCCGACGATGTGCAAGAGAGGGAAGCCTTTCTGTAAGTGAAGGATCATGAATGAAACGAATAGCTCTTCTTTGAATAGAATCAAGAATGCTTAGGGTTGTGGGGGACGCCATGCCCCAGATATGAGAACAATATTCCAAGGGAGGTCGGATTTGGGACACATATAAAGTGTATAAATTAGAAGGGGAAAAATACTTTTTGGCTCGAAAGACAAATCCAAGCTTTTTTGAAGCTGCCGTGGCTATAGATACAATGTGATTATGCCAGTTAAGGTTACTTTCAAATGTGACGCCCACAAGATTAAAGGTGTCTTTGCTCTGTAAAACTTGGCCGCTCATAAGTAGAGGATGAGTATTTGATGACTCTTTTCGCGACAAGGAACATGATTGTGTTTTGGATGCATTAAAATGGACGAGATTTTTAGCGCCCCAATCCAATATTAAATTAAGATCCTGCGAAAGAGATATCTGCATCGCTCTGCGTTTGTTTTCCAAGTCAGGTTTAGTAATGGGTTAAGGAACCTGAAAACTGGAGTGAAGGGTACTATCGTCGGCGAAACTATAAATGGAATTAGTTGTGGACGAGAGAAGGTCGTTGATGTGAAGAAGAAACAATGTTAGTGCCAGAACTGAGCCCTGAGGGACTCCAGCATTTACTTGGTGAAAGCTTGAAGAATGGCCGTCCACAATAACTGATATACGACGATCAGATAGATAACTAGAAAGCCAAGTACAGAGTTTAGTTGAAAGACCATAGGAGGGAAGTTTATTTAGAAGTGCGGCATGCCAGACCTGGTCAAAAGCTTTGGATATATCAAGAGCAACGATCTGGGACTCACCTAGAAACTCAAGAGACTTATTCCAGCAGTGTGATACGAAGGAAAGAAGATCTGCTGTAGATCTTTTGTGGCGAAATCCATACTGCCTGTCATGCAAAATTTTGTGTTTTTCTAAGTACTTAAGAATTTGTGAATTAATTAGTTTTTCCATTACTTTACAAAGAACTGAGAGAATTGAAATTGGTCTATAGTTAGATAAAAGAGATTTAGATCCTTTCTTGGGAATAGGCTGAACACGTGCAGCTTTACAGCTTTCCGGAAAGATACCCGTGTTGTAAGAAATTCGAAAGAGCCGAGTTAAGATTGGTGCAAGTTCTGGAGCACATTTTTTTAAAACGATTGCTGGTATGCCATCCAGCCCAGACGATTACTTGGTGTTGAGGGAAGAAAGGATACGGTTAAAATACCTTAAAAATAATATCGGGCATTTTATGAGGAACTGGGGTAACCGCTGGAATTGGATGATTTACGGGAGGGTCAAGGGTTGAATTGGCAGCAAATGGTTTAGCAAATCATTCTGCCTTTCCTTTAGCGGTAGAAACAATTTCATCTTCCAAAGCTAGTGGCGGAAAAGAACTGGTACAAAAATTCCTACTTATGTTTTTCGCAAAGGACCAGAAAGATTTGCTGCCATTTGAGCAAGAAAGAACTTTGTTTTTAATACGATTGTCGAAGGAGTCTTTGGCTTCAGAAATTATTTGATTGTAGTAGTTTCTTGCTTCAATGCTGGCCTGTCGGTTATCTGGACTAGGATCCTGTAGAAACTTTTTGTGAGCATGAACTTTTAAAATTCTAGCTTTATCACAAGATTTGGAAAACCAGGGTTTGTTATTGGATTTTTGGGGTTCTTGATGGTGTGTGGAATATAGGTTTCAATGCCCAATTGAATTGATTCCGTCAGTTGATTGCAAATTTCAGAAGGATCACCAGAAGAAAAGCAGATTGAATTCCAGGGGTAAGTGGCGAAGAAGTCCCTCAGGCCATCCCAGTCGGCTGAGTTGTAGTGCCATACGGTGCGTGGTGGCATGTATTCATTAACCTCGGGATGTGCAGGGTAAGATAAAGTAACTAAGCCATGATCTGAGCGACCTAGGGCAGACGAAGTACGGTAGCTAATGAGCTTCACGGTCAGACCGCGAACGAAGGTTACGGGGTGCCGGTATTTGTATTTTGCCACGGCTTTTAAGTGCGCATGTTCCTCCATCCATTCATTTGTTTACTGCGCGAGGTCGTAAAAATCCAAAAATGCTTTTTGCCACTGCGGATCTAAATACAGGTTATCTATGGAATATCCCCTAAAAGTTTAATCCCACAGTTCTGAGATACCCTTTAAAGCGAATGGCTCAGAACTTAGAAGGGGAGCGACAGACTTTAGGGCCTCACTGTATATTATTACTATATTTTTATAAATATAATATATATTATAAAATATATTAATTAAAGAACTTAACAAAAACTATAGCTTTCTTGGTTCTATTATAGCTTTAATTGCCAAAGTTGTAATGTATAAACTTACCGATGCATAAGTTTTAATCTCCTTGGATATTACATAAATTTAAATGCAATAAGTTTTAACAGAGAGCTTTGCTCAATTTACTTATACCGAGTTATAGACATTAAGTTAGCAAATTAGAAGTTTATAGATTTTAATGACGGAACTGGTGATGAAATACACAAATAAATTGGAGTAGGTATCTTTGTGTTTAAAGACAAATTTTTTCTTGGCGGTATTTTACATTATAATACTATTTTATGTATACGTATTATATGTATTTTATTTAGAAGTATACATTTTATATTAAAGATATTTTATTTTTTAAAAACATATGTTGGACCAATTACCAATATTTCTTTCCGGGTTTATCCGATATAAGTAAAAAAACAATATAATTATTGTGTCTACTAAGGATTTGAATACCAAAAAAAAGTATTCAATTAAAAAAGTTCCTTACCCCTAACAAAAAAAACAGGAAATAAGTACTTGTCTTTGACTTTAATTTAACATTACTTTGATATTAGCATCTCCACATTCAGTACTTTCTTTAGGTAGCAGAAAAATGTCCTTACTTAAAAAATTACAATGCTTTTTGTTGTTCCGGTATTTAAAACCCTGATATTTAAATCTTGCTATTTCCATTTCGGTTTTTAAGTACTGCAAAATACTGGTATTCGGTATTCGAATACAGCAAATCCCGGTATTCGAATACTTCAAATATCGGTATTTGAATACTTTAAATCCCGGTATCCGAATACTCAAAACCTGTATGCGAATAATATGATTTAAAAACGATATTTACTATTTAGAACCGAGAATATTGACCAGAAAAGTAATTAGGTGAATAGCGAATACCAAACACACAAATGTATCCAACCAAATACCAGACAAATTTATTCTTAATAGGATTCGGAATACCGAGTATTCGAATACTACCCAACTTTGGTATCAACCTCATCAAAGTTCCAAAACAAGCAAATAGTACATTTTATGTTACATATAAGGTTTTGATACCACCACTGCAGTATACAAATAATTACCACCCTTTTCTGAAAAATTTATGCAATAAGGACTTTTAACTTAACGTAAATTCCAAGAGATACCCTTTAACAGACTATATTTAGTATCTCCGTCAACCACCCCATTATTTATGTACCGTGGCCAGCGTTGCTTATTTTTTTATAACGAAGATTTTAAACATAAACAAAAACATTTGTTATACCCTTCTTTTTTCCCTTATAACAAAATACCTTAAATTTATTAAAAAATCATAAATAGAAAAATTAAAAAGGCGCCCTTAAAACTACAAAATAAGACTGTGAGATTTGTTTTATAATTTATATGCTAAAATTGAAGTAAAATGTATCACCAAAGTTATTTACTTATTAATTTATTGATATTTTTTCTTTTTGCTTTTAACACAAATAAATTTAATACTGACAAGAAAAATATTGCTGCTCATATGTATAAAAAACATATAAAAAATAAATTCCCTTTAGCTACGTCATAGAAGTAGCATTTTAGTTTGCAGAGTGCGTTATGATTGCCTAAATATGGTTTAAAAAAATCATACTATTACACTACATATGGCTCAAGGGGTATCATTGGTAAAACTGAAACTTTAGTGAAATATATTAAAGAGATTTTTGACTAAAAACGATATTATTGATAAACCAAATTATATTTTCCATACCAAAAATTTTAGATCTTTATTTTAAAATTTTTAAATGCATGACTAGCCAGAAAAATCGAATTACTTATTATAAAGCAAACACCAATATTCCGTTACTAAAATCATCATCTCTTGTAAATCCATCGGTAGAGATGGAAAAATCCTAGTTTTTAAAAAACATCTTAGATAATATTGTTTTCAAAAAATTTTAGATAACTTTATGTTCCTTTGGGATTCAGTAATATAAAATTTTTATAAAATACATACTTTGTTAATTTGTTGTATAACTGGTTAACAAAATTTTTTAATAATACTACTTTCTTAAACTTCCACTGTTGTGATTGATCGATTTTTCACGGTTCAGCAACGGCAGCCAGATATTTGGTATGTCGATGCTACTAGGCTTGCTAAACAAGTTATGTTGTTTAAAATTACAGCAGCTTCTTTAAATTTTCTCTTTTTCCAATTTTCTTCATTGTGAATAATTTTGACCGCTGTGGTGTGGTGTGACATTAAATGTCAAAGTTTTCAGATTTTCAGAATATCCCAACAAAAAAATAGTGAATTTTAAAACCTAAATAATAGTAAGTTTTTATTTTTATTATTTTTATTACATTTATCTTGACAACGGTGGCAGATTTGCCACCGAAACGTCGATTTTTAATTATCTTTTTACTTGTTTAATATTTTTTTGGTTTTTTAGTACTTTCAATTTTATTTTGGCGTGTACCCAAATAAATACCATCTATTAAATGAATCCGCCAAACTACAGAACATAAGATATTATCTTCAAAAATAATAGTGATAGAACTATGGCCACCCAAATCAAGTATTTAGGTTAATTTTAAAGTACCGGAAGTTTGTTGTAAGTGACTTTATATTCTAGGGTTATACTCTTACTTACACTCGTAACAAGTTTTAAAATGATGTTCTACAAGACTCTCTTTCCATGTAAAGCTTTTTTCCAAAATGGCGCCCAGCTGCCATTTTTAATTTCCCTCTGTCAATTTAACTTGAATATACAGCTTGTCTACCTAAGTTTGCACCATATGAAAAACTTTTTTATTATTAATCTAGAAAAAAGTTATTATTTAAAAATAAAAGTCTGCATGGTTTAAAACCTAAAAACTAGCAATTCAACCAAAAAAATAATATCTGATGATTGCACATCAGATATTAGTTTTTTGCAGTGGTATATGAGGTATGTCAGAAATAACAAATTTTGCTTAGGAGGAAAGTACCCTTATTTTTCAGAATATCAAACATTTTTATAAAGAAAGATGATGTGGTGACCAATAGGTTTGAAAAAGATCAATAGTTATTTTTAAAATACCGTTTCACAATCCGCAGTGTACTTCTTATAAAAGTTTAAGTTAACCGGTAGAAATGTTAACCTAAATTCCAAGTATGGGCTAGCTATTGCTTTGTCGGTTTTTGCTTTGGTTCACCTATAAAAGGTTCATAATTTCTGTTCAAAGAATTTTTAATGGAATATATTATTAAAAAAATAGAAAACCAAGAGTATTTTCTCCCAGAGTAGATTATTTTGAAGAATATGATTAGTAAAGTTTTTTTTTAACTTCAGACTGTAGTATCGCTCAATTATTACAACTTCCTTAATAAAACATTTTTTGCTATTTTAGTATCAGTACTTTTTAAATGTGTGATAAAAATAAATATTTAGTGAAATTTAGTTATTTGGGTACTAACATAGAATTTGGGCTAATCCTAAGTATTTTAATATAAAACTTAATATAAACCGTGAACACCGTAAACATAACGTTTAAATACGCATAAAATCCTAAGGTGTTTTTCTCACCCCTAAATTGCTTCGCATAGCAGGGCTGTTTTACTAATAACCTAATAAAGGTAAATACTATACTATAGTTGCCTAACTAATAACTAATTAAAAGGTTTTTGTCTGGTTACTAAAACCTTTACTGGACTTTGTAAAAATAAGCGTTTGTGCTCTTTTTAGCAGGGTAACCCCGAACTAAAATTTGTAGGACACGCTTAAACTTCAATTTAAAATTTACATTTTAAGTAAAGTTACACAGCGATTAAGGCAAAGCTCGAATTAATTATTTTTAGGGTAATATTAATCAATTTTCACTAAGGCAATTTACCCAATAATTTATAAAGAACGGTTATAAATTTTATAATGTAACCAGGGATGATATTTTACATTAATGTGGGTATTATTCAGGACCGGAACAATAGTGCTTTATTACGGTAAGTGCTAAAATGCATTAAATATAAGAAATAATTTAAAATTAATAGAGGCCCAGTTGCTAGTAAACAATGAAGCTTTAATACAATGTCAGTTTTATAGTTAATTAAATCGCTTAATGAACCTTCTAAGCTAGCAGGAGAAAATGATAAAAGAGGTAAAAATGACACCGTGCATTTTTTCATCATCTTTTAAATATAAAACATTGTTTATCAAACAGAATTAAGCTAGCAAATTAAAAAAAATCTTAATCTTATAAGGCATATTTTTCTCATCATTTTTATAGGAGTGACAAATAGGCATAATAAACCCATTTTAAAATAACCATAATTATTTTTTTTATTATAGAGGATAGAAGGAAGGAGAAACATCTTGTATGGGGAACAAGTTGAAATATTGTCCATGGGATGGAAACAAATTAAGGTGACGCCACAGTATAGAAATCAAAACATTTTAAAAACTGCGCCATTAATTTAAAATTACAATCAACTCAGTATCGACATTATTTCAGGAATGTTGTAGGTTTTATTTACCAAATAATATAGACTATTTAATTAATAACTTACTTTTTATAACAAATATAGGATACATTTCAGGGTGTACTCGAGTTGCTAGACGGCAATAAGATAATAATAAAATTTTGAATTTTAGGATTGTTAAGTTGCTAGAAAAGATTGCTGAGTTCCTAGACGGTAATAAACACAACACCCCATGCAAAAAAATATCTTGTAAAATGAATGCTTTATATATTTTTTTCTGTTTTTCTTTATTTTGCATTAAAATCCACCTATTTTTATACAAAAAGGTACAGATTCTAATTATGTATTATGAGTATTGTAGTTTTGGGTTTAACTAGAAAATTTTAAAAAAAATCTAACCATAGCTAAAATAGTAACATTATGTTACTATTAAGTTGATTATTTGTAATTCCCTAAAACTGTTTTAATTACCCTGTCAGGTGCCGTACCTACCTGCTTTACGGCGCTGTGTCAAAATTTCTTCTAACATTATTTGACCCTTCGATTACCCCACAAACACAATAACGTGTCGAAAGTTCGCCCGCCGATTTTCACCTGACTGATATAAGGTCACGTATTGGCGTATTTTTCACCATATTTGAAAAATTTGGATAATTTTGCAAAAGTTAGAATTTGTCTATAAAACTTCATTATATTCGCCGTAAAAATAAAAAAATAGGATTAGCTTTTAAAACTTGAATTTTTATGGGGAGGGGTCCAACAAAAAAACAGCTTTTTCAGTTGTTATGTATAATCATTTAAAAATATTATTACCGACTGTGAGGTTACGTCTAGGAGCTCAACCATGTCCCTGTCTAGCAACTCAACTATGTCCGTCTAGCAAATTCATTAATCTTAATCTGTTCTATCTGGGTTCGTCTAACAACTCGAGTACACCGACATTTCAAAAGGTACTTTTAGAAATATTTTTTTATTTGTAAAAATAAAATATACCACTTAGGTTATTCTTGATTCAATTTTCTTTATTTATCAATATTTTAAAAAATTTTAACGTTTTTATTTTAAGCGCTAAAATTGTTTTTTAAACGAAAAGAAGCGTTTTGTTTTTTTTGTAAATACATAAATAAAAAGTTATTTCATAAAATAAAAAAAACAAGATGGCGGCCATTTGGCTATATTTGGAATCGCTCGATCGTAGTAGTCTTTTAGTATGTTAATGTAAACACTTTTTTCTTTACACGAAAAAAAAGAGTAACTTGTCTCCAATTTGTTTAACATACAATTTTCCTGAACTATAAGAAGTCATAAAACACAAAAGATGATCATATCTATTTTTCCATAGTTACTTAACTTAAAATTAACCATTTTGGCCTAACCATGGCAGTAGACTCAGATTGGAATTAAAAAGATATATATAAAATTAAGATGGCAGAAGTGTCAAAAAGTCACATGTAAGGTGTATTAAGAATGTAATATTATATCGAAATAAGATAAAATATAATTGTGGTGCCATTTAAAATTTAAAAATAGGAGTCATTTTCGGTTAAACCGGAAATAATAAAAAACAGGTAAATACATCAACCAACCCACAATTGGGGGCGTCCATAATGAAGTGTGGCATTTAGGGGAGAGGTGATCGAGTTGAATCCAAGCAAATATCACCGTGGGAGAAGGGGTAAATGTGCAAATATCACGTATTTTTTCTTTTACAGGAGACATTTTACCACATTTGGGCAGGTCCCAGTTTTTTGGTCAAGTAACTTTTTTTGCTCTTCAAAATAATTTTAACGATTAAATCAAAATTTCGGTCTAAAAAATGCTGTCTTTTTACATATAGGGGTTGAAGCAAATCTTACCGGGGTGAAGGGGGCGAAAAATTGGAAAAAACACCTTACGTAATTTATGGACGTCCCCTTATGTCAAATAGCGATATACCAAATTTAATTTTTCAATCGTAAAAGGTAAAACAGTTATAGGGAGGAACCACCTGTGAGAAACACCGAGTATAATGTTTTACATACAAATGATAAAAACATAAGACAAGCCTACTTCTTATACCAATTAAAATAAAAAACAACCGTTCCTAGTAGGATTTTGCATACAAAGCCGCACTGTTTTCCTCAAAATGATAAAAATTTAATGCACTTCTGATTACTTCGCTGTTTACCTTATTCCATTTACAAAAGGGCGATTTCACCGGTGGCTTGGAACTTATTTCCCTGAGGGAACTTTTCTTATCAAAAACGCATAGCGAAGGGTAGTGACCCTTGTTCAGGTCCTCATACATCATACGGGATACGGTTTTGTATTTGAAAGGCATAATTAAGCCAAACACAAGAGGTCCTTTATTATAAAGAAAGGATAGCTGCGATTGGCGTAAGACTATAGAAATTTCTCTTGTAGGTATTGATAATGTGTACACAGGCACTAAGGTTATTTTATCAAGCTTATCATCTAATTCTAATTAATTACCGACTTAATAGCAATAATAAACTAAAACGCGCAAAAAAAACTGTAAGAAAAATAAAACCGACTACAAAACAATAATGAAACCCACTAAAAAGCAAAAAAATATAAAACAGAAGTCAATGTGCTAACCTACTCAGTGTTATAAACTAAATAAAAAAAGGCTTTTATACTTTAATACCATAATATGGTATTACTCGACTTTTTTATTTTATTTTTTTATTTTTACTTTTTAGTGGGTTTTATTATTGTTTTGAAGTTGGTTTTATTTTTTAACAGTTTATTTTTCGCGTTATAGTTTATTATTACTATTAAGTTGGTTTATTTTTTAAATTGTTTATTAGGTAAAAATATCCGTTAAAGGGATTAGATTAAAAAATTGTGTTTGAGTTTTATATATTTAAGTAGTTTAACTTACTAGGAAGTAAAACTTAAATACTTAATTAATACTTGTATCCAGAGAAGTTACAAATATAAGCTAATAAGTTGTAAGCTTTTTTTATTTAAAGCTCTTTGAGACATCTTTTAAATGATGCTAAAATACCTGGGATGTCCTATTTTAAAAACGCTGTTTTATTCTGTAACTCACAAATTTGATTGTTATTATTGTTTTTATAATCCCTGATTTAGAAAAAAGAGCGTAAAAATGCCAATATTTTGCTAATTTAAACAATGTTTTAGTTTGAAAAATAACAAAGTTACTAATGGTACTTAATTTGGATGAGTCTTTGGTTTTTAATTTTTAAAACTGATAGTATCCTAGTCTTAATAAAAAGGAGTTGAACTAAACCTAAATAATTAAACTGGTATCAGCATTAGCAAAAGATAGCAGAAATTAACCAAAAACCATATTTATGATTCTTACAGGTTAAAAACATACATTCTTACAATCTTGGCAGATATGGCTCACTTTTTAGCTATGTAGATCCAAGGGGTTTACTTTTTGTATAAAATTAGTCCGCTATTTTTTTGTTATCTTTTGTCATTAAGGATCCTCGATGCCAAATAGGCATGATGAGAACATCCAAAAATGACTGTTATATTGTATTTATTTTATAAAATAGGATTTCTGAATTATAAAAAACGTGTTTATTTTAAGAATGTAAAAAAGTTAATGTTTAATTTTCATCAAATGATTTAATAAAATAAAAGGTCCCCCATAAATCTAAAATCACCATCAGAGAGAATGACGAGTCGACGTCAGTTAGGACATCCGCGCGTATTAATTCGATAAAGAAATGAAACTTGCCACTGTGGCTTTAATAAACTAAACAAACGTTTTTACCCAAAATGAATTGGTTGAATTATTAAAAATAAATAAATAAATAAAAAAAAAAATATTTATTCTATAGTAGGCTAGTGAGTGTTAGTAAATAAGCTTATCCATCTTTAAAATTGTTATATTCTCTAATAGATTATTTGCGTGTTTGTTTTATTATTACTTATTATTATTATTATTATAAAATTTATTAAAAGATATCCTTGTCGGATCTTTGGTTCTGTATATTACTGTATATGTATTGTAAAAAAATATATATTTTTGACATGAGGGTAATCTTAAGGTGGGTCATCTGAATGTAAGATCGATTTATACAGGATTTGATGAACTTTCTAGAACTATAAGAGAGGAGGGTTTTGATGTGTTTGCTGTCTCGGAGACATGGCTGTCGCACGGAATGCCAAGTGCTGCCGTCCATATTCCTAATTATGCACTGATTCGTCAGGATCGCATGGACGGTCGTGGCGGGGGTGTAGCTTTTATGTAAGTTCCAAATATAAATCAGAGAAAATCAGCATTGATTGTGTGCAGACCTGCATTGAACAATTGTGGATTAAAATAAGATTTTGTACAAAAACGTTTGCCTTTGCTGCTTTTTATAGGCCGCCGCAGACTAGCATTGGTACTGCGCTTGAGCATTTTGATGAGGTCATGTCATTTGTCTTGCCCTCGGTCGATTATGTGGTTTCCCTTGGAGATATTAATGTTAATCTCCTGAACTTGAACAATCCGGTGATGCAGTGCTTTTCGTGTTATGATTTTGAACAGGTGATAAGTGAGCCTACGAGGGTAACGGGAAGATCCTCGTCTTTGTTGGACCCGATTTTTGTTTCTGATCCGTCGCTTGTTGGTGATTCGGGTGTTATGGATGCAGATGCCATATCTGACCATAAGATAACATATTGTAGTCTCAAAATTAGGGTTAATAAGTTTTCCCCTAAAATTATAACATATAGAGATTTTAAGAATTTTAATTGTGATGCTTTTTGTATGGCACTGTCGTCTTTCCCGTGGATAAATCTTGTATATGAACCGGATATTAACAGAAAAATTGAACTATTTAATACAATGATTCTAGAACCTTATGACCATTTTGCACCATTAAGAACTGTACGGGTAACAAAACCCAAAGCACCGTGGCTTAATGACGATATTAGAATGTCAATGACGACGAGGGATAGAGCGCATGCAAGGTTCAAGGCAACTGGGACATTAAACGATTGTGCTACTTATAAGCGATTGAGGAACCGCACATTGACTTTAATTCGCGAAGCCAAAAGGATCATATGAACCGTGTAGCTTCTCAGAATGACAGTAAGCAAACGTGGAAAGCGTTGTCTGATCTTAATGTAAGGCGTAGTAAAGTAAATAGTATACCGGAGCATTTAAATAAGGTAGATGAAATTAATAATTATTTTGCGTCGGTGTTTCAGGAAGGTAAATGTAAGGAACTTACTGATCATTATAATAGTACAACTGCGCCTTGGGATGATCGATTGCACTTTGCTCCTGCTACTGTGGATGACATTAGCAATGCTATTTTTGATATTAAGTCGAACGCCTGTGGTTGCGATAGAATATCGCTGCAAATGATTAAATATTGCTGTCCTTTCATCATTCCCTACATAGCGCACATCGTTAATATTTGTTTGGAGAGGGGATATTTCCCGAACGCCTGGAAGTTGTCCATAATCCAACCAATACCCAAAGGTGCTGCTCCTGAGTCTCACTCTGATCTGCGGCCAATTAGTCTTTTGCCGGTGTTGTCCAAGATATTCGAAAAAATAATTTACAAGCAAATAAATTATTTCTCTAGAAAACATGAAATTATTCCATTAATTCAATCTGGATTTACACAAAACATTGGCACAGCTGCTTCAATTAGTGGTATTTTGGATGACATCGTCAGGGACTTGGACGCTGGGAAGATATCTCTGTTAATTCTGCTAGACTTTTCGAAGGCCTTTAATACCATAAATCATGATTTATTGTGTGCCAAACTAAAATACTATGGTTTCTCAGGCCCTGCCCTGTCTCTTATGAGATCGTATCTGTCTGGAAGATCGCAAAGGGTTGAGGCGAATGGCATGGTTTCTTCACTTAGATCCGTAACGTCTGGTGTTCCTCAGGGATCGATTTTGGGCCCTCTATTATTCATAATATACACTGCGGATATTTTAAATAGTATTAAATTATGTTCGTATAATGCTTATGCGGATGATACGCAGTTGAGGCTAAGTTTTTTCCCCAAGAATTTCATGCTGCGGAGTTTGTTTTGAATGGTGAGCTAGCCCGGCTTGATCATCTCTCGAGGCAGCATAACTTGAGCCTCAATCCTGGAAAATCGGCCGTGGTTGTTTTTGGTGGTGCCAAGGCGAGACGCTTGGATCCGGTTCTTAATTTAAGTATTAACAAAATTAAAATTCCTATATGTGAATCGTCCAAGCTGTTGGGAGTTTGTGTAGACAGAGACTTAAAATTTGTAAAGCATGTAAATAATTTGGTTAAAAGAAGTTTTATGAACCTGAAACTACTCTATGCTAGCAAAGATATTTTATGCAAACCCTTAAGGAAGATGTTGACAGAAAGTCTTGTGCTGTCACATTTTAACTATTGTTGTTTCGTCTATAGCTCTTTCCTTAATCGCCTCGAGATGCGAAGGATTCAGAAGGTACATAATTCCTGTGTTCGTTTTATCTGCGGTCTTAGGAAGTTCGACCATATTAGTCCCCAGTTTAGAGAACTGCGGTGGCTAAATATGGGTAATAGAAGGGAGCTTCATTTTGCTGTCTTCATAAAAAAAATTATCCTCACCTCCCTACCTTCTTTTTTGCCTAATTGACTGGTATTTTTGGGGAACGTGCACGGTCGTAACACCCGAAATGGTGGGATTCTGGTTATTCCGAGACATGTGACGGCGGTGTTTCGGAGCGGTTTTTCTTATCAAGCTGTACATGTTTTTAATAGCTTACCTGAACACATAAAAGAAAAAAAAGTTTAAATTCCTTTAAGTTCTCTTATAAATCTTTCTTACTAGACAACCAATAAGAATATGGATTAAATGTTAATTTGTGTTTATTGTTTTTATAGATTTAGGTATCTAGGTTAATTTTATAAGTTAATGTAATTTAATTGATGTATTTTTTCCATTTTTGCTGTATTTTTTTTAATTTTATCACTGCATTGGGGGTTAAATGTAAGAATAGCCACTTGGCTAAATTTCGCCTCCAGTGCTAGTGAAAATAATACCATCTGTTTGTTATGTATTGAATTGTAAAAAAACTATTAATAAAGGCGATTATTATTATTATTATTATTATTATAAAACGCGGTAAATATCACAAATTTAGAATTATTTATTTGCATACCTTTAAAGCATACACTTACTAGAGGTAGCGTTGCAACTTTGCATGCTAATAGCTTTTATAAAAAAAAACGCACCCTTGTTTATTAGTGACGTTGCGTTTATATTGTACGCGTGGCCTATTTAAAGTAACTATTATGATAGAAATTTTATGTGCCCAACGATTTTATTACTTGTCCGATCAATACCCCAGATTGATGAGAAAATTGGTGCGGACTGGTAGCTAGGACTTACCGAATTATTTTTTAGCTTTTAGTGCAATTAAACCGTCTTACAAAAACAATAACATAATTTATTTTCAAGTTTTTGTTTGTTGCCTCCTTTTAACTAACCAGAACTTAGCAACGAATTTATATTGAGACTGTTGTTGAAAATATGTAATTCACCATTTCATGGCAGCGGCCATCTTGGGTTTTATTTTTTTGTGATCTTTATTTTACCAATCAAGCCATTCAAAAATGACTGTTCATATTGTATTTATTTTCTATACCAATCAAGCCCTTACATTTGATACCCATATTGATGTTGTGGTGAAGTCATATATAATCCGCCATTTTATATCGGCAGCCATCTTGGATTTACAATAATAAAACAATATTATATTGTATTGTCACCAAGATTATAAGTGTGTACCAAATTTCAGATCCATCGGTCTTCAGGAAAGGGATCAAATTCCAATTACTAGAATTGAACCCAACAAATAATAAATAACAAATAATAAACAGGTTAAGTTAGGTAATATATCATTTCTATAAAATTTCAGGTACAAGCTTTTGTTCTACTAGAGCTTACTAAAGAAAAACATAACTGTCACATTGAGACAAAATTATGAACAGAAACCAATATTTCTTAAAAATTACTTCCTTAAATATTAAAGAATATAAACACACAGCGCAGCAAATACACCTTTAAAATATGGTTTTTAAAATTGCTTTGTTTTTAAGGAACAGAAAAATTATGGCTGTTGAATTGTGGGTTATTTCAGGTAATAAAGTTCGGTCTGGCAGTTTATTATTTCTAATAAATATTGCATATTACTACCTGCATAAGTAGTAGTTTTTCGTTTAATAAACCATTTTTTAAAGTTTTAAGAAATTACCGTAAAATTTTTATGTAAAACTTTTTTCCTTTCTTTACCTAAAATTATATTTTAAAAGTTTAGTTGTTAAAAATAAGTGTGCCTTTTTTGCCTGTTTTTAGCTTTAAATTATACTTTATATTATTGTTCTATTGTTTAAACATTTTAAAAATTTTATGTAATTTGTGTCATAGAGTAAAAGCCCGTGAGCGGCAGACCTTCGTCATTTTGTAGAAGCTGAAAGTTTGTCAGCGCAAGCTCACAACGTAGTTACAAGCGATGGGAGGCTATGGACTCTTTGTTTGACCTCCGAACAGTGCGGACGTGCGTAGAGGACTACAAAGTTCTTCCCGGAGTGGCGGCTGGAGGTGTCGTATAAACGTTTTTTACCTTCGGGGATCAAGGAAAGATTCACGCTAAATTGACGGCATCTTTCTTCTGGATCTAAGCGCTGTGAGCGAAGATTCCTATAAGCTGATGGTATCCTGATTGGTGATGAACACGAGGTATTTCTCAAATGGCGGGAAATGGATGGGCGTGCCATGGGAACTGTCAGAAGTGAAAGTGAAGGTTATACGTAACACCAGTAGCAGATCTTGGTTTGACAGTCGACAATTTATGCATTGCATCGAAAATTGAATTATTTGTTTTCTTTTTGGAATTTCTGGGAGCTACGAGCTCGATTATCCAGATTTTCCGCCGACGAAGCCCTGGAAAGCATTGACCGGAAGGGGGAGAGTGGTGGATTGGACCTGAGGGGACCAAAACCAAGAAAAAACAATAGAATAGAATAGAATAGATGGGAGGCTATGAAGTTTGAATAAAGTGGCTTTGACAGGTACCAGATTAATTATTGAAACATAACTTTCGTCATTCCGTAAAAGCTAAATTTTATAATATATGTTACTTGGGTACCTTAAAGATGATATTTCCCTAGTTGGCAGATGGATTTGACATTTCCAACCCTTGGACAGACAAATATTTTTGAAAAAAAAATAATTTACAGATTTGAAAAAAAAACTTAAAAAATATTATTTTTCTCCAAGAGTAAACATCCTTTACTTTTAATGTTTAAGCAAAATGTTATTAAAAAATATATTTTAATTAATGGTTGTTACCGATAAAAAAAAACACAAAATTTTATTGCACTTCATAATTTGGCGAAAACGGCTTGATCACAGTCGTTTACAGCTAAAAAATTGTGTTGGGTAGGAATTTGGAGATAGAGGTGTTTGAAAAGCTAATTATGTAAGTTTTTAAGTCATTTTATTGGAGAAATTTGAAATAATTGAGGCGTTGAGAGCTAGAGCGGACGTCCCACAATTCAAAAAATGAACTTTAACGCGTACTTTCAATAGTATAAAACTTATTTATCAGAGCTAAAGTGGGTTTAGTAAGCTACCACTACTCTATATTAACTCTTAGCCTTTGGCTCTGACAAATAAGTTTTACGCCATTGAAAATACTCTCTGGCTCTCAACGCCTCAATTAATTTTTAGATGACTCCAGAATCAGTTTCATTTTTGTTTTATAACCCTCTAACATTATTTAAGTCATTTAAGATACTATTTGAAATGCTTTTTCCAAATAATATATTTTGCTTTAAAATTAAAAATAAGGGTAGTTTACTCTTGGAGAAATATTAGGTACGTTTTTTAAGTTTTTGCGAACCCTATATACAAAATCAACATATTTTTTTCGTTAATCCTATTTTTGACAAGCAGAAATGTTTATAAAGAATGACTTTTTTCGAAAAATTATTGTAGGTCATGCTTTTTGGAAAACAAATCATATAAAAGACTTTTGGTTTATCTTGTGAAATAAAAGAAATATTAAACGTCCTCGGAACATTAGTCTATCCGAAAATGTTTGTCCGCCAAGTGGTTGGAATTGTTAATACTGTCTGGCGACTAAGGAAATATCTTCTAATAGGTACCCAAGTAACATAATATAAAATTCGGCTTTTAAAAAATGAAAAAAGTTAAGTTTTAATTTATTGACCGTTGGAACTTGGTACCTGCCAAAGCCACTAACCTCATAGTCTTTCACCGGTCTTACCCAGGATGAGAGCATGCGCTGACAAACTTTTAGATTTTACAAGATCACGAAGGTAGCGCCTTCTACATTATAAATAAAAATTAATAATAAATCTGAATAGTTCCCGTTAAGAAACGCAAGACACCGAGTTTTATTACAATATTCAAAAAGAAAATTAGCGATATAAATTTAAATGTTTTTTCCCTTTGACACCATTTATTTTTCTTATTATGGACTTTTGGATATAGGTTTATTTGGTTAAATCTTTTGGCATAAGAAATTTGTGGTTTCTCTGTGTACCAATAATTTGCGACCACCCTATATTTGTCAGTCAGTACTGTATAATATCTAGGCTTACTCAAAATTAATATGGTCCCCTACATTATTATTTTAACTCAACGCAATAAACAAACTGACATGACAGGTTTAAACGTACAAATGGAAAACAGGGATTTACCTGTCATTCAAGCTTACCTTAGTTAATCGGACATTCGAAGCGCTTCAAATCAAAGAGGCAAAATTCTGTAAATTAAAACATTCTGACGAATAATGGCTAGATCCAAAAGTATAGAAACAGAGCTTTGTTAAAAGGCTCCAAAACTACACTTCAATGTGAAAAGGTGAGCAAGTTCAATACTAAAATTATGTATGGCAGTGGGCTTTGCCGCAAAAAGAATAAAATCTAAATGACAGCCAAGTTCTGTACAAAATTTAAATATGCATGAGATCTTAAAGTAGCTTAAATGTAACCAGTTTTTATTATATCAGTCATTTTATAAAGTTATTTAATTTATTTAAATATGTTTTTTTTAATTCTGATAAAAACTGGCGAAGTCAAATCTAGCCTACTTTAAGATCTCATACATATATGGATATTGTACTGAACTTAACACTAATTTAGAACTCCATAATTTATGTATTAAACTTGGCTCACCATTTTCACATTTATGTTTTTGTTGGAATATCATTAATTTTTGTAAAGAAAATTAGGCAGGTATTTAGATTTATTATTTTTTCCTGAGTTTTCGCTGCATAGTTTTCTTTTCTATGCTATTGTCTAATCTCTTAAACGTTAGAGATAACAGTACGCATTGCCCATTTATTATCTGCTACCTTTTTAACACGCTTCCTTTTTATGCTTAAATTAGCCAAGTCCGATCGATATACCAATCTTGTTAACAGTTGTTTATTAGCACGTATCAAAAGTTTTTGTATGGGAACAGCACTTATTTTTTTACTTAATTTTATTTTTATATTAATGTTATAGTATAGCAAATATAATAATACATATAAAAAGTTAAAAATAGCTGCTTGTTACGGTACAAACGCTACAATTAACAAAACTTTTTTATTATGGGGAAACCCCTAACTCACCCTTATCTTTAACTTTTTTTTATTTTCAGATTTTTTCGTACTCTTATACACAATTACTGAGCTAAATTCCAAATTTTATCTTTCTAGGTCATCTGGAAGTAAATTAGGTTTTTGATCTATATGTCAGTCAGTCAGTCAGTGGAAAATTGACGACTCTTGTACCTTTATATCTTTATAACCGTTTAAGCTAGCTTTATGAAATTTAAGCTTCTAGTTGTCCTTACGTACATACATAAATAAACACACGTAGTTTAATGTGTTTACGTTAAATAGGTTTTGATATATGGAGGGGTCAAAAGTGGCACCAAGTGATTTGTGTAATATAACACTCGGCGCTGTATCCAGTTTCTTTGCTTGAACTTGGTTTGACTGTCGCGTGTCTAAAACTGTTTATCGTTACCACAAATAAATACCGGGTATCAACCAATCAACAAAATTATTAAACAAACCATTCCTCCTAGAAATAAGACTTGATATAGGTAAATAATACGAAAAAGGACGGATGTAATTTCGACGCAAAGGTAATTATGCAAATTTTGCAACGGATAAACTCGACGCACTAGCGAAGGGTTCAGGGTAATACTGCAGGTATTTTCGACGCATAATTTTTATGCTATCTATACCTGTACAGGAGAAAATTGGAACAGTAAGTTACAAAATTTAATAGAAGTTATTTTTATTTTTATTCTTCAATTTTTGATTTTGAATATCTTTTTAATAATTAGATTTATCTAAAAAGTAGAACAACATCTTTTTGTAGAAAATTAAATTTACTACAAATATATAAGTAGAGATATTTTTTTCATATAGTAAAGACCAAGATACATACATATATATTTTTCTTTTGAATGATAATATAAAAATATAAAACTAAAAGGCAAAGGACGTTTCTATTAAAATAAAGAGTTCATACTTGGACAGAATTTTTTAAGGTCTCTACCAGTTTTTAAAGTACAAAATGAATGTGTGTATTTTTCTCAAGTCTTATTAAGGAATTTAAAAAAGGCGTTTACTAACCAGAACTAACCATAACCCCCACATATACACTGTCTTCGGTGAAACTTTTTTTAATTGGCCTTTTATTTACTGCCTGTATACGGAAAAATAGTTGCTATATATAAATTATTAAAAAATAAACGTGTTTTGTGTGTGTTTTTTACCCTTATTCTAATACACATGAAAAGCGAAATATAATTAAAGATTGCTTAAAGTAAAACATGATTACTTTTTTCATGACGTACTTTTACTTAATAAAAGTTTTAGTGACAAATATGCAATATATAAGAAGGCCCCAAATAAATAGAAATCGTGTTACCTTTTAAAAAATATATTTTTACGGCGCCACATGACTTCCATTCCATTTGAAAAAAAAAGTTTACCTATAGTTCTTTCTTGGTACTAGGCCACGTTATAGCAACGATGTTAATGTCAAAAAGTAGCTCTACTGTTTTAACTTAATTATAGCTAATCTCGATACCTTGTCCAATTTAAATTTGAGCAAAAGTTTAAAAGCTTCTAACTTTAGGGTGGCTAGGTCGATTTTAAAAATGAAGTAATACCTTTTAAAAGGCCTTAAAAGCAAGATCACGTAATCCCCACTCAACAAAAAAGTTGCCCTCTTAGCACTGGGTCCTTTCACTGGGCACATGCAGATTGGTTCCCGAATTAAATATATTGAGAAATGTTTATTGTTGCCCTGACGACCTATATGCAATGGTTGCCGATATCTTTTCCTATTTAAAAGGTATGGGGAAAAGAACTTTTTAAAACCGCACTCTATGTACAAATTGGATCTAGACTTTAAACGTTTGTAACTCTAGAACGAATGAGCCTATTTTAAAAAATGGCGATTAATAGAGAATTAAAATGCCTTTAAAACTAGGTGCTACACAACCCGACCCCTCCTTTCCATTTTGAAAAAAATGTTGTTAGTGCCCCCTTGACACTAGACCACGTGACTGAAATAATTTTTATACGAAAAAGTAGTTTAAATGACACTCTATTACCCAAATTTTACCCAATCTCAATATCTTGTCCCATTCAAAAGATAAAGGGGAGGAGGACCTTTAATATTCTCACTGTATAGTATAAAGTTTACCATGACAGTATTAATATAATTATATATTTGTAAATAAATAATATATTGTTTCCTTTATTATTTAATAAATAGGAAGACAGTAAAAGCACAATATGCAGTAAATCTCGCAAATATATAAATAACATTAACAGAAGATGTAGCAAGGGACTGAACCTGCATACGTAAAGTGCATTGTTGTAAGGCATTTTATATATGACAATCCATATAAATACCCTCTGTCAAGAGAGCATATATCCGGTCAGCAATGACTCTCGTATCCTTTTAACTCCGGATATATATTCATGTGATTTGTGTTTATAGTGAATAATAATTTTAGTTTTTATTTTTTTATATTATGTCTGATTAGGCTTAGAATTTATACGGTCGATAACCTTAACTCAGGTCTAGACTTTTTAATGTGGATTGCTGGTTTTATTTTTAAGGATGAAATTCAATTTAAAATTTACTATATTTAAAAAAATGCTAAATGTTAAAATTGCAGAGTTTTTTCATAAATGTTTTAATTGTTTTAGTATTATAATATACTTGTTATTATACAGGGTGTGTTGAAAATTTAAGATGTTTTTTTTATTTAAATATAGCCTTGACCATATGTTTTTAGGCAACCCTTTAAAATAGTTTTTATCCGGTATACAGATGGGTGCAGTTCGCTTCCTATACGGATCTTTGACTATTTGTAATTAGTTTTTATGTTTCGTCTTCTTTGTTATAATTATTGTGGCTGTTATAAAAACAAAAGAGACATATAAAGTTAAAAACTCAAATATTTTAATTTTAAATATTAACAGATAAGAACATCAATATAAGTATATATATAAAACAACCTGCCTTAAAAATGTCAGGTTTCAACCACAATTTTCTATATTCTTTGTGGGAAACTTCGTAAGGAAGTAGACATACGTGTGAAATAGCTCTTTCTTATGACACCTTTACTTATCTGAACTGATGCTACTTAAGCTATATGAATTGGAGATATGCTCTATATTGGTTAGGCGGATTCATTTATTGGATGGTCTTCTTGTTGAGTACACGCCTGGAAAGAATGGGACCGCTTCGGTCCTGGTCCCGGGTATACGGGCTGACCCTGTTCAGCCCTATTGACCCCTATGAACTGGCCGATCGCCTGAAACAAAATAAAAGAAAAACCCCCAAAAACCCAAAAAATTCTAATTAAAAAACGACGTTTCGGTGGCAAGTCTGCCACCGTTGTCAAGTTAAAAATTAAGTTAAAAAATAAAAATAAAATATTAACTAATATCTAAATTAGAAATGATTAAAATTTAGATTATTTTTATATCTCAAACTGAAAATAGTTTGACATATGTGTCATGAGTGACAAGTAACTGGTGTATTTATTATTTGTAGGACAAAAAGGTAATAAGTTAGTTGATTTTTAGTTTTCCTGAAGATACTTCAGTATCGAGCAAAGGCAACCAAGTGTTATTTAAATTAACTGAAATTGATGCTACACAATTATCTTTATTTAATAATATATACGCACTTTCTTTGATTTTGCGTTTTTTAGAACAAGTTTCCTTTGCTAAAATACTCGAAGCATCCCAGTTTATTCTATGATTGTTATCAAATGCGTGTTGGCAGATTTTTGATTTATGAAATTCTGTGTTTTTAATGTATGATCTGTGTTCTTTTATGCGTTTAGCTAATGGTCTACAAGTTTCACCTATATAAAACTTATCGCATTCGCAAGGTATTTTATAAATGACATTTTTTGTATTTTCATTTAAGTTGTATGGTTTTGTTTTTGTTAAATGAGATCTAATGGTGTTTTGTGTTTTAAAGATTGTGCGAATATTAAATTTATTTCCTATTCGTTGAATTTTATTTGATAGTCCGGGAATGTATGGTAAAAATAAATTTGTAATAGGTCTATTTTGATTTTGTCTTATATTTGGATTTTCAAATTCAAGAAAACAATTATTTATAAAATCAAGAGGATAATTATTTTGAATTAAAATATCTTTTAAATAATCTTTTTCATTGTTTATATTTTGATTAGAACAAATGACTTTAATTCTATCAAATAGACTTTTTACAACTCCCTTTTTAACCATTATGGGGTGATTTGAGTTAAAGTTTAAGTATCTATTTGTATGTGTAGGTTTTCTGTAAATTTTTGTTACGAAATTGTTTAAATCTTTTTTTATTAAAATGTCAAGATCATACATTAAAAACACAGAATTTCATACATCAAAAATCTGCCAACACGCATTTGATAACAATCATAGAATAAACTGGGATGCTTCGAGTATTTTAGCAAAGGAAACTTGTTCTAAAAAACGCAAAATCAAAGAAAGTGCCTATATATTATTAAATAAAGATAATTGTGTAGCATCAATTTCAGTTAATTTAAATAACACTTGGTTGCCTTTGCTCGATACTGAAGTATCTTCAGGAAAACTAAAAATCAACTAACTTATTACCTTTTTGTCCTACAAATAATAAATACACCAGTTACTTGTCACTCATGACACATATGTCAAACTATTTTCAGTTTGAGATATAAAAATAATCCAAATTTTAATCATTTCTAATTTAGATATTAGTTAATATTTTATTTTTATTTTTTAACTTAATTTTTAACTTGACAACGGTGGCAGACTTGCCACCGAAACGTCGTTTTTAATTAGAATTTTTGGGTTTTTGGGGGTTTTTCTTTTATTTTGTTTCAGGCGATCGGCCAGTTCATAGGGGTCAATAGGGCTGAACAGGGTCAGCCCGTATACCCCGGGACCAGGACCGAAGCGGTCCCATTCTTTCCAGGCGTGTACTCAACAAGAAGACCATCCATTAAGCTATATGGTCAGTTACAGCAAAAACTTGTATTATTCTACTCATGTTTCATTTAAGTGGTGGAATATTATTGTCTTTAATAAAAACGAAGGTACCAGGTTTGACTTTATTCTTGTTTTCTTGTCATTTTTGACGGATCTGAAGTTGCAAAATGTATTCAGCGGACCAGCGGTTCCAGAAATAAATCTTGACAGCCTGGTTTCTTTTAGGTCAGTCATTGAGCAGTGCAGCTAGTGGACGACCAATTAGAAAGTGAGTTGGCGTTATGGGATCAAAATCCATAGGATCTTATAATATTCAGAAATAACGGACAAGTATCTTACCCCTGCTTCCCATGGACCACCAAATGTGTAGACTAAGCTGGTATGAACCTCCAGGTAATACCCTTCAATGCAGCTTGTTCCGAAATTTTGTTTATGAACTTCCATAAAGTTAGTACCATTATGGGCCAAAATCGGTTTTTTATTAAATACAGTAAAATTAGGGAATATGGATGATGTAGTCGTAGATGTTCATATTTTAACAATAGACTAATCAAAATATATTCCCCCTCTTTCAAAACTAACCAAACTAAATACATTTCTTGTTATTGTTTTAAATATTTTTATGTTTTTAAAAAACTGCTTCACAGCTCTCTTTTTACTTCAAAATCCTAGTTTCCTGTCCGCTTTTATTCCCATTACCTTCCTACTATTTGCCATCACTTGATTCCCCGAAACCCCAGTTTTTCTATTGGTTTAAAAAGGTCAGTAACCACAGTTACTAGGCATTTCCTTAAATGTAAAATGACCATATTATAACTTTGGTAAAGTATCAGTAACCATTAACTACGATTTACACATCAACTCCTAAATATTTGGTAATGAAGTTTACTTGACAGAATTATCGTAAAGGTATGCTGTGACTAATTCTTTTAAAATGATTTAGACGAAAGAAGAATGTCTTTGCGTTTATCAAGAATATGGGTTGATAATAAAATGTAAGGTATTTATTTCGCCTTAGGGGTTGCAGCTGTTTTAAATAAGTTACCAGCAGTGTAAGTTTTAAGGGTATAAAATAATAAGTTAGGGTTTCCATCTCATGCTGAAAGATTACAAAGTATCAGAATAGCTTACAGACTATTAAAACTTGTATTTTAATAGAAATAATAAATTGGTAAAATACAATTTTTTAACAACTCTTTATTTAAAAAATCATTTTTTCCTTGTCAAATAAAAAGCTTTTATTCTTAAAAGAAACTTTAAAAAAAATCTTAAAATTTAATCAATTAACGTTTCACGTCTACTAGGTACTCTTTTAGAAAATAGGTATTACACAAACTAGCATTTTTTAAAAAGCACTTTTACCTTTACTAAAAAGAAAAAAGGTCTAACCTTGTCATGTTGTCTTTTGTCACGACTGTTAAAGGGCGCTGTTTAACGAGTTTAAAGTTTTTTTTTTTAAATTTTGCTTTAAAATTTAAAATAGGATGCTATAATTTATTTACTAACAATAAAACCAATTTAATTTGCAAAATTAAAATCCAAAAACAGCATATTGATATCTTTATTCGATTAAAAGTTTTTGCAAAAACAAGGTTTTACTAAATTCGTTGTAAAAATACAATTTTTTACTTTCTCTTGTATTCACAAATAAAACATATGTTTAAACTTTATCCTATGAATGATTTTACTAATATTGATATTAAAAGCAGCAATAAAAATTACAATGATAATAATTATAATAATGGAATTACCCAAAAATAACACCACCGAATAGAGCTTTTATTTATTTATTAATGTTTAAATTCATCCAAGTTTTGCACATCCATTTGTTAATGGTAATATTGTAAAAATTTAATTGTTGTTTTGAATTGTTAGTCTTTTCCATGCCATAAAGTTGAGTTCTAAAATCAAAATTTAAAATAAATTTTAAAGCGAGGCACCAAAAATGGCGTATTTTTTTCTTTGTTTACTAAGACCCTTGTTAGTCGTCTAAATGGGCTTACTGAAGTTATTATTTTTGGTAATTTTGTTATAACAATTTATATCATTATTATTCACTTTTTTTTACTTTTATTATTTAGTAAAATTATAAATAGTATTAAGTTAAAGAATATGTATTATTTGTCATTGCATGCTGAAACACAAAAATTAAAACATTCATTTTTTTACGACTTTGCAAAAACGATGTTTTGCAAATACTTTTAAACGAATAAAGATATTAATATGCGGTTTTTTATAAATTTTTATTTAAAATTTGATATAAATAAATAAAAACTTCAAACTTGCTAAACAGCGCCCTCTAACGGAAGCAACAAAAGACAATGTGACCACGTTTTACTTTTTTCTAATCAGTAAAGGTTTCTACTTAAAACAAAACCCAATTCGTAAAACTCTGTCAAGATAAACCAAAATTGTAAGCATTTTAAGCAGTTAGACTGCATCCTTCTTTCCAGCCCGTTTTTTACTCCGTACAAAAATAAGTTACAAATCAAAAAGATGCAAAATTCTATTAGAATTTTTGTGGTAATTTTTTTGTCAACTTATACTAATGATTTTCAAGAAAGATGTATTTTTATACCCAACTATAGCAGTTACGCTCCCTAGCGGTATAGTTAGAAACTTAAAAAATAATTTCAAGCGGTTTTTCATAGTCAATTTCCTTAAGAAATTTTTTAATGTCCTACGACCATTACTTTCTAAGATATGCTACGTATCCACCCTTAATAAAATACGCTGTATTAAAAGAAAATAAAATCTAACAAAGCATTCATCGTCAGTTAAAATACCTAATTCTTTTTTAACATTTTTCTCTTTTATTTTAAGAAATGCACATTTTTATGCCTTTATACACTAAAATGTATAAGTTATAATTTTATATTGTTAAATTTAATGGGTCAAAATTAGAGCTTTTCTACAGTATTAAACCAAGGTTAATCATTAAAGAAAAAGTAATAATTTATTTAGGTAAATAGGGTGTTTCCAAATTGCAGTACAAAAATTGAAGGGCGTATGCCTTAGCCAATTTTATAAAAAAGTTTATGTAAAGATAAGTCCTCAAATTTTCATTCCCAAGATACAGGGTGTTAAACTTTTCAACAAACCTAAAATTTCTAAAACACATTTTTTAGTAAAATTTGTTAGACTGGATATAAACCTTGTTTTATTAATTATTTGTTTTGTGGTAATACATAATTGCTAATAATAAGTTATAAAGCTTAATTTTTAAAAGAAATTGGTTGCCTTGTATGGGCCAGAACTATGCTGTTTAGCGGATTTTTATGGAAAACTAAGCAAGCTACTTTAAAATATTTAGACACAAAAAGTTGTCTTTGGGGTATTTCATCCGAAAAAAAATAAATAAGTTGCAAAAAGTCAGTGGCGCACATTTTTTTGTCAATAATATTAGCTAATATGCGTCACACGCCGCCACTGCTATCACTAATTAAAATTACTTTAGGGCTAAATAAACCACCCATTTTAAGAAATACCAGAGCCAAATTTTATTAAATTCGGATAAACATATTTAATGTATTGTCCAGCACAACATGGGGTGCGGACTCGACCACATTAAAAAAACTCTATCAATCACTAATACGCTCAAAAATTGATTACGGTTCCATTGCATACGCATCTGGAAAAAACAGTATACTAAAAAGTTAAATACAGTACACAATACAGGTATACGTATATCCTCAGGAGCATTTAGAACTAGTCCCATAGAAAGTATGTTGGCTGAAGTTGGAGAACCACCCCTAGATTTAAGGAGAAAGTATTTAAGTCTCTCTTATGCTGTTTCTATTGCTGCTGACCCTACACACCCAGTATATAATAACACTTTTTCCAAAAGATACAAACAATTATTTGACAGCAAAAAAGATCTGATCCACCATTATACATTAGACTAATAAGGTTTTTAGAAGATTTAAACATCACATTTCCATCAATTTTCACATTACATCATGACCCACAACCACCATGGACTCTTAAAATGCCCCTAGTAGACAAAACTCTTTTAAGGTATGATAAAGCCGAAGACAGTTCAAGCATCATAATAAACGCATTTAAGGAAATATTATATAATCACCAACAACATTACCAGATATATACAGATTCTTCTAAATCCTTAGAAGGAGTTGGCTCTGCTGTAGTGACATCACAGGAAACTTTTTATTTTAAGCTTCATCCAATGTCCAGTGTATTTACAGGTGAGCTTTATGCTATTCTTCAAGCACTGGTTTTTATAAGAGGAGAGCAAGAAAAAGAAAATTTTTAATTATTACGGACTCTCTTAGTGCAATTAACAGTTTTCAGAAAATTTATAATAAAAATTCAATAATTAATACTATAAAAATCTACTTTATGACCTTACAGCTACAGGGAAGGAAATTAAGTTTATCTGGGTTCCTTCACATATTGGTATCGAGGGTAACGAAAAAGCGGACGCAGCAGCCGCGTCGTGCGGTTCAAATTCCAGAGGCAAAAGTGGTAAAACGGCTGACGGTAATTGACGCTAAACAGTTTATTAAAAACACATCACTAGTGCGTGGCAACAAAAGTGGAACCAATCAACCTCGAAATTACGGACAATAAAAGACACAGTGTTACCCTGGACTAATATACCAGTGCGGCGAAAAGAACAAGTAATTATATCCCGTCTACGAATAGGACATACCAAACTAACACACAGTTATCTTATATCCCGATCAGATCAACCCCAGTGCGATCAGTGCAATGTCCCGTTAAGCATACAACATATACTTATAGACTGCCCCCGTTATAGTGCAGAAAGACAGATGTGCCAGGTACCCCCAGACATTGTAAACGCTCTTGGAAAAGACTGTGACTATAAAAACATTATTGCATTCCTTACTGCCACTGGCCTTATAAATGAACTTTAGAAACTGTTAAGTAAATTTATTTATATGTAACTGATTGTTTTGCGCTAATAACCCAAAGTGGTTGATGCGCTAAATAAATAAATAAATAAATAAAATATTTAATATATTATTAAAAAACCCGTTTTTTAAAGTTCAACGCCGTGTATCATAGAAACAAAGCATTTCCGGACCTATGTTTATATGACCTTTTTTCTTTATGAAATTGGCTCAAGAATACACCTTTAAATTGTTTTACCACAATTAGAAAACACCATCTATAAAAAAAACTATAAAAGATGTCTTGTTAAGCAGATAAATGTGGACCTCAGTTGACACACAACAGCAATACACTTTGTCAACCATAAGGACAACAATTTAAAATTTGTGTTATGTTGCTTTAATTTAGACAAGCTTCATACCCAAGAAATAGTACTTTGTAAACCTAATTTTATAAGATGATTTATGTAAAACCTACTTTAAAAACTTTGTTCTAGGTAAATAGAGATAAATCAGCATTTTCCTAGTAGCAGGTGTTTTGCGTCCGGTCGAACGTACTACGCCCAGAGTAATGCGCTCTTTACCGGTGCTCGTAAAAATATTGTTTGCTTTTTCCTATCGAACGCCACACGTTAATCGCTAGTGACAAACGTTCACATAAAAGTGAATACGCATTGTGTTCAAGTGGACTAGAACGTTAAAACTGAGCGTATTAAGACTCAAAAATAGACTGAGCGGTTTTCGTCGAGTCGGCGGAAGAGTCAGCAGCCGGGAGGCGGGAGCAGCGGGGACTTCTTTGTGGTCTTAGTATAATGCCACTACGAATTTTGGCGAACATTCGGCATTCGCCAAACTCTGTGGAGCGAGTGGAAGAGTAGCTTCGCCACGCTTTGCCCAACGTTCGCACTTCGCCGTTGTACGAAGTTTTTCCTATCGACTGTCGGTACCTACTCCACATCAAAGGACGCAAAATTCGGAAAATTGTGTTTGGTGGCAGCTCCACTCTAATACTCTTTTTGTCCACCTATTATCGTTTGTTCTCGCTATGTGACCCGTTCAATTCCACTTTGGGTTAGTGATTCTTTCGATCGCATCTGTTACTGTGGTTCTTCTTCTTATTTCCACATTTTGAACCCTGTCTCTTAAAGTTAAGCCCAGCATAGCTCGCTCCATAGCTCTTTGAGCGATTCGAATTTTATTTACTGTGCTTTTTGGTTAGAGTTAGTGTTTCGGCTCCATATGTTAACACAGGCAAGACACACCGGTCGGTTATTAATAGGTTTGAAGTAAATCATCCATACCTATACCAATAGGCCATATGAACCTTTTGAAGTTAAGGTCTTTAATTGTGCTTTGCCAAATTACAAACTTTTATGATTCGCCGACGTTCGTATAGTGTCTGGGACCGGTTTAATGCAATGCAAACAAAGGACCGGTGATGCGATTGCTAGCGGCGCGGCGCCGACCGCATCATAAATCCAGATTCGATAAAAAAAAGATTGGTTTGTTGTAAAGATTTCTTAAAAAATGAACCCCTGGGCTGACACTTGTATTTTACGTATCTAACTTAAGCTGATTAATGCACATTTTTTAATTTATCCAGATCTAGTTACAAAGTTGGTGGGTAAAAGGTACTGCTGATTTTGTTTAAATACTTTTTAACCAAAAAGTAAATATTTATCTTTTAATTAATATATTTTAAAATACACCTGGAAACTTTTGTGTATTTGTATTTTGATCCATATCTGTTACACGACAAAAATAAATCATATAAGGTTTAAAAGCAAAATTTTAAAATATTCCACGCCAAATGGCCTGAGGTAAAAATTTAATCGAATTTTTGGTTTTTTCATTTAACATTTATTTATAAATAAATATTATTAAATATAAAACCCATCCATCATCAGTCCTATATATTTGTAATATTTAACAAAAGGTTTAAATAAAAAAACCATTTATTTTCTGTCCAAAAATGTAATAAAATCTTTTTCGCAATAAAATATTTAAAAACCTTATATTTTTCACATAAATACCTATAATTAAAACATCAAAACCAATTTCATTAGGTCCTGTCAAAATATAAATTAAATTTGCTAAATAGAAACTTATCATGCAAAAGGACGTTTTTAAATATAAAACTGGAATTTATTATTTTAAAACTAAATAGAATAAAACAGTGAATTAATTACTCTGCCTGTTTTATGTTACATTAATTATTAAAAATTAAATAAAGATACACTCGCAGACAAAAAATCGGTGTTAAACATATTTTACGTGTTTCAAGAGGTTACTTTTCAGTTTTTGAAAAAAACTCTTTCCTAAATTTAAGTTTATGGTGGAATTAATAACCAAGGAGATTTAAGTATTTTATTATATAGTGCATTTCTTTAATGTCCCCCATATTTTACTTTTTAAATAGACCAGTTTAAAAAGTAAAATTTGGGGATATGATACTGATGCATAAATACTTTATTTTGGAGTAAAACAACCTTTTGGTAATAATTAGTGCTAAAAGCTTTAGGTATAGAAATTAAACTGGGACCAACATTCACCACTGATATTTGGACATCATTAAATTTTTCCTGATACTTTAACCATAAAGCCTTATAGGCATTGACTGCTTGTAAATAATAATATAATAATGGTTTGGATGTTATTTTTTATTATATTACCTGCTTTTTGAATAAGGAATATCCTGGCAGCTATCAACTTTATAGCAGTGTCAGAAATATGAATAATATAAAAATTATACTTACCTCCAGATCTTCCAAAGGGACACCGCTCAATCTTTATGGAAAGTAACTTTCGGTTAAATTTTTTTAAAAAGTGGGGAAAAATGTTTTTTTTTTTGGTTGTTTTAATGTTTGTTGGAGCTCTGATCTGAAAAAAGTATATAAAATTAACATAGAGGTCCTCATTTTGGAAGTGAAGAGCTTTTTTTTCCCCTTCAACTTTTCTTTCGATAAAAAAAAATTTGGGCCGCCGACTAGACTTGCCGCTGGGCTTCAACATCTCTAGCTACGCCACTGATCTGACAATTTGGAGTGACGTAAAGAAGGCGTGGGGCGACAAAGTTACTTTTTTTTAAGAAAATAATTCAAGAATAAAGAAAAATATATAATCCGATACGATCCGAACGATCTTCACCAGCCAAAATAATAACAGTATTTTGTAGACGTATTTAAAAATCTATATCTCCCCACAGATAAAAAGAAAAATAACATTTTTTCTTATTGTCTAAGCCTTGCAACCCAATTGGTCTCTATGACGCTCAAGTAAATCCACATTTAGCATCGTGGGCTCCCCTACTATTAAATGGTTTCTTATATTTAATAAAAAATCCTGCTACTGACAGTAACATTTGTTTTTTTCTTAAAATTAGAACCTAAAACATTTAATAATACTAATTATAAATTGTAATTTGTATTGTAACATTACCGTCCAAAACAGTGGCGTAGCATGCCTTGGAGTGGCCCTGTATCACAATGAGTTAGAGGGTCCCAAAAAAATTGAAATCAAAAGAAGAAAGTCCCCAGCTTTACAGTTTTCTATCACTAATTTTTGCTTTCACACATTGGGGTGCTCCTATAGCCCGGGACCCTGTCTCATTAATATGGCTGATACGGCGCGGCGGTACGCCCCTAGTTCAAAATAATTATTTTAACTGCGTAAGGGAAAAAGGACTTATCATTATACTCAATATGTATTAAAATATATATAAAAAAGCAGCTCTGTAATATTTAGGTAAAATAAAGTCAGTTTATTTTTTAAACAAATACATATTTTAAATTAACATTTTTTTTGTCGTATAGTATTCACCTAAAAATTTTAATCTTCACAATTAATTTATTGACTATTTTGAACAATTAAAATTTTTAAGATAAATCTACACCATAATATCTTCTCTGATATTTTTTCATAGTTAAATACTGATGTAATTAATATCAATAACAATTAAAGTCTTTAAGCAGGTATTAAACTAGTCTGAGAAGCCTTAGTAACTAGCTGAATCAAACTGCCAGAAGTTGGTCTTTCTTTCTCCTTTTGTCCATTTCACAAAGAGATCAGCAACAAATTCCAAAGGTGTCCAAGTAGAAAAGTCTGCATCAGCCATCCATTTTCGATTCATTGGTGTATCAAGAGTAACAGGTAGGATGGCAACCACAGTAGTGTTGGCCGGTAGTCCACTATCTTTGCTTGCAAGGGATTTGGTTAAGTGATGAACAGCGGCTTTCGCCATACCTACAATAAATCAAACACCTGGTTGACGTAATGTGTATTTAGAGTGTCAAGAAACCAACGCACCTACTGACAAACTTCAGAGGGGTGCTTCTCCATTAAAAAATAAGAAATGACCTTAAATAAATACGTGTTCTAAAAGGCATAGTTTCTAATGTACTGGTTGTCAAAATTTTGGGTTTTTTAATAGTTTTAAAATAATTTACATTTTTGACAAGTTGAAAAGGCATATTAAAACTTTTATAAATTAAATTCTTTTATTGGGTGAGAAATGCCAGATTTCTCCAAAACTTAGAAGCGGGTACTATAGAAAAGCGGATACTTATAAATAATCAATATTATTTTGCCCTTAATTAATTAATTTTAAAATAGATTTGCAATTTTAGTAATATTATCTTTTAATTATTCCTGGGATATTGAATGATTTGCAACCATTGATTTCATTGCACACGATATGCTGTATAAATCCGATTACATAACTATATTTTGGAAAATAGGTTTACAATAATTTACTTGATAATGAGTTTAACTTAATTTTATAATATTTATATTTAATGATTAAATATTGGAAGGTTAAAAGAAAAAAATCATTTACATATGGGTAACAAAGTAATTACCAACAAACCTTTTTTTTGCCATTTAGCCGCAACAAATCTTGGTACATGTAAAATTATTAAAAATGTGCCTATTATGGTAGAAAAAGAAAATCAAAAAAATAAAGTTTTATTGTAATGTCAGTCATAAATTTCATTTCTATTTAAGGTTTACCATAGGTAAGGGTAAATTCTTGTGACATCTGGTAAAATTTACAAGTTGTAGAAGTGACTTTCAGAATACAGGGTAGCCGTCTATGTTTTGACCCATTTTATCCGCGAAAAAGTTTAGAGCAAATTAAGTTTGTTTTTATCTTATGTTGCAATTAGGTTGTGACGTTTGATTAGCATAAAAACAAAAAAGCAAATTTTTGGACCTAGGGCAATGTTGTTATTTTAAATGAAAAACCATGTACCTACATTTTTTTATCAAAATGTAACACAGGCAATGGTAATTTAAAAAAAAAAGATTTATTATAGAAGGTCACAAAAAATGCTGCATTAAAGTTATAGATTATTTACAATATTAACCGAAGGTTTTAAAGAAGTAAGCCTTACTCACCTAATAGGTATTTTGTAAAAAACTTATAGCTTTATTAATGTATTTTTTCTTTTAACCTTGTATCCCTATAATAAATTATCATTTTCAAATAATATTTCTTAATGGTAATTATTCAGAGATCAATAAATCCGTTATTCTCAAAAATACCTCTAGCTTATCATACATTTTTTGAAACGGAAAAGATCAAGATTTAAAAATATAGAAAAATATGCACGTTATCATGGTTGTCCTATATCGCAAAATCAGCCATTTTGTATTTTGTGCTAACCGAATCGCACTATCCAATGGCAAAGACACGAAAAAAAACTTAAAATATAATGCTTTCTACAAAAACCGCATCGTGATCATTTTATTTGGTCTAAAGTTAGTTGCGATCGAAATGGGTAAATATATAAACGGCAGAGTTAGGTCGTACTGGAATACTCAGTATTCTTAATAGTATTTAGAATACATTGGGCCGGTATTCGAATACATTTGTGTGTTTGGTATTCGGCAGGATAATTTTTGGCGAGTATTCGGGTTTGTGTATTCGAATACTTCTAAAGTATTCAATGAATACTTTTTTGATTATATATTGAATAAGGGCATACCAAGTATTCGAATACGGAAATATTCTAGTATTCGAATACCAAAACTGTCAAGATTGGAATACCAAAAAGGAAAGAACTAAGAAAAACAAGATAAGGATTTTCTTTTGCTCTTCAAAATTTTCATAGAGTAGGGACGTTTGCTCTTTTTAACCATGTTTTTTTTCATACTATTCCAAATTTTTTTTGCAGTATTCGAATACCGATTTCCCATATTAATACATACTAAGTATTCGAATACTTTTTCTTCCAAGTATTCAAATATTCGGCACTCGAATACTATTTTTCGGTATTCGTATTCGAATACCGATTTTCAGTATTCGACCCAACTCTGATAGATGGCCACCCTATATTAATAAAGTCTGGGTATTCCTTTAAAGGCTATTAACAATTAAAACAATTGAAGACATGTTCTGTAGTTCGGCGGATTCATTTAATGGATGGTAATTGTTTGGGTACACGCCAAAAATTAAATTAAATGTCCCAAAAAATAAAAAAAATTTAAACAAATAAAAAGATAAATAAAAATCGACGTTTCGGTGGAAAGTCTGACACCGTTGTCAAGATAAATTGAATAAAAATAATAAAAATAAAAATTAACTATTATTAAGGTTTTGAATTTTAAAATTTCAATATATTTTTTAAGATGTTCTGAGAACTCTTTGACATTAAATGTCAAATATGTTTGTTTAGTTATAGTGTCATAGTGACATAGATAACTGGTTGCTGGTGTATTTATTGTTTGTATTACGAAAAAGGTGAATTTAGTCTTCCTGAGTTACTTCAGTATTAAGCAAAGGCAACCAAGTAATATTTAAATTAACTGAAATTGATGATATACAATTATCTTTATTTAATAATATATATGCACTGTCTTTGATTTTGCGTTTTTTAGAACAAACTTTCTTTGCCAAAATGCTCAAAGTATCCCAGTTTATTCTATGATTGTTATCAATTTTTAGTTATCTTTTTACTTGTTTAATTTTTTTGGTTTTCAGGACTTTTAATTTAATTTTTGGCGTGTACCCAAACAATTACCATCCTTTAATCAAAACAATATTATCAGTTTCAAAAACAGTTGGAATGCCGTAACATAGCAACTTATATTTTTTAAATATTTTTACATTAACCCGCTACATACCATATCCGATCATTCCTGGAGTAGCTTCTAATGCTGCTTTAGCGCCTGTTAACTGCAAAACACCACCATCTTTTAAATATTTAGCGGCGATGGTTCCTGCTATGATACTACTGCAAACGCTCTGCTGCCACATCATTTCCGAATTCTTTGCTAAATCTTGAGATGCGTTACCTCCAGCCCATCCACCTTTAACAAAGTGTTGTATTACCTTTACACTATGCAATCAACTATTTAACTATACAGTGATTACCAATGATTTGAATTATTACCTTTAGTTCATTGTGAGTTTTACTGGTTTTAATAACAATAAATTTAAAAAGCTTATTAAAATTTGTCCTATAAAGTTTATAATCATAAATTGTAATGAACTAACATACAAACCAACATTTTTACCATTATCGCAAATAAAAATAATGTTTTGTCAATAAAGAAAATTGCATAAAGTAATTTTCAATTCGAACAACTTTTCTTGATTATTTCATGATTTCGATATTAGCCAACATAGAGGTATATACTTTACTCTTGAACAAAAATGACATTTTTGGGCCAACCTCGTAGATGACTGATAAAAATGTTTAGCTTTTTGACGATGCAGAACTTTTTATAAAAATATAATTTTTTCCGTAAAATTAATAATAAAAAAGTTTCCCATATGGCGTTACTTACACATGTATGAGCAAGGTCTGCTTTTGTAACATTTTAATGACAAGTAACAATGGAACGGTGCTATAAAGAAAAAATAATTAAATGGAAAGGGGGATCTTGTGACACATCATTTAATTGGGATGGTCATATATTCGAAACTTATAAGGTTAGATACAATAAATGTATTATTTTTGTAAACGCTTTTTTAATGGTGATATAATATTCAGAGTGCTTTAGTTAATTAAAAATACACTTTTTATCCTCCCAAGTATAGTTATCACTAGAAGAAAGGTTTTTTAAAGAGTTCTAGCAAAATAACACATTAATTCTAAATATCTAACTTTATTAGTTTCAGAAATATGGCCATGTAAATCAGTTATTGTGTTTATTGAGTAGATACCGCCATTTTGTAGTAGGTAAAGGTATTGGTTTTAGATTCTAAAGTTGGGAGCTCAAAATAAGTTGTCATAAGATTCCCTTTTCATTACATTTTTCCCAATATGGCGCCTAGATATCACCATAACATATTAAAGTTGTCATTGATAAGTCAAAAACTGTAAACCTTGGTCTTATACTACGAACGCTTAAATTTTAGAAGGTGGGAACTGACTTTAGGTCCTCACTTTATCACACAAATTTCAACCGTTGCTTTTTAAACTTTATAATTTGTACTTTAGCAACTATTTACATCGATAGTTATTCGTGCAGCTGTATATTTATTACATATTTAAGTAACAACAAAGGCGCGCTTGTGGCTGCTCCGGTTGTATCGGCAGCATCGATCTCCGGAGTTAAGCAGTGAAGTGCGCGCCCATAACTTGGATGGGTGACCGGCGTTGTCGGTTTTAGGCAACGGCACACGGTGTTCTGCTCGGGGGTGAACAAACGGACCGAACAGCAATCATCCAAGTTATGGAATGAATGGTGTGTGAATGGGAAGGAGTAGGGGTCAAGGTACAATAAGCCTTCAGGCTGCAGTGCACCACCTAGGGGGACGGTCGTCGGACCTGGGTGGGATGACCCCGAAAGGGCAAAAAAAAAAAAAAAACAACAAAGAACTGCAAAATTAAACCATCTAATTAGCTAAAGAAGCTTTTTATTTATTACCAGCTTATTAAGAGAATTATTCGTTTTTGCACAAAAAATAAACATTAAGCTCTGAAAAATTAACTACTTGGTAGAAAAAATATGCCAATGAGCTTAAGGGTGTCCGATATTAAGTATGAGCGATTAAGGTTAAGCACCTCTATTGGATGGTTTCTAAACCTTTTTAGTGCACTAGGTATGTCAGAGGTAAAGTCTAGCTACAACTTACGTCTAGTGTTTTAGTGGATATCATTATAGATTTCGTTATTTATTTTGCAAAAAAATTATTGTAAAAATTGTAGCTTAGTTAGTTACTGTTAAATGAATTTAAATCAAATAAATAAATATATAAATATTTTGTGTATTACATTTGCTAAAGAAATTTATTGGGTTTTGACAATAATTGGCTTTCCTTAAAACATTAAGTATTTAAGAAACCTATTTAAGCATTGATGAATTTAGTGGTCAAGTAAATTGAGTTTTAATACATTTTTAAAGAGCTCCGTGTGGTGTCTCTTATTAATGAATTAACGACTTTCTTTATGATATAACCTATTCATTGGCAGACAAAAATTTTCTTTGTGTTTAAAGTAAATATCGATAATTAATGAGTTTTTTTAACTAGATAATCATAAGGTTTTCAGAAAAAGTATATTAATATATTAAATTATTTTATCTAAAAACTGAGACATAGGACCCAAACCAAATTTATACCAGATGCTATTGATGCTAAGAGGGACACTTTGGCAAAGAAAATGTTTATTTTTGCCCCCCTCCAGGAAAATCTAAGTTTCAAAAGCGAATCCTGTATTTGTATTTTATTCATATAGACCGGTGCCGAAGCCTTTAAAAAGAAATAAGTAAAAAAAATATAGTAGAATTAAACCCACTGAAAAAGGTATAACAAAATTTATAGAAAAAATAAAATAAATTCTAGGCGATCTGAGGTCGAGAGGGGGAGGAGGAGGGTAAAGTGTAAAATACAGTTTTTCTAGATTTCCGACCAAACTACAAGTTTAATGGAAAGAACTTAAATTTTAAAGTTGTAGGCAATGTAAAGATGTACAACTTTTGTATTTAGCTTTTTATACATAACCTCACAATTTATGTGAAAATTTTAAAAAACCAAATTTTTGGTTTTTTATTTTTATCTTTTACAAAAACGTTCCTTTATTTGTCCCAAATACACTGTAGTTTTTGGTTTTAAAACATTTATTTTTATACATATTTTTGACTTAATATTAAAAAATACCCTTATTTTCAATCGAAAATTCACATATCAAAATATTGGCATTTTTCAAAAAGTCAAATGTTGTTTTGTTCGTTAAAATCTCTTCTTTCTAATGGTGTAAAAAAACGATACGTAAATGTTCTTAGAAAACTCAAAAAATTCGGATTCAATTTTTTAAATCAATATTAAACTAGAGTCAATAATTTTTGAAACCAGTAAAAATATATATAGAAGGATAAAACCCATTAAAAAATGTAGAGTAAATAACAAAAATAAAAGTTTTAGTATTTATTTGGCTTACCTGCAACACAAAAAATTCCATCCAGCTTCTCCCCATTCAAAGCATTTCCCACCGCAGAAACAATCGAAGATTCTTGTCCTACAAAACTTTCACTTGTTTTTACCGCGACATTGACGTCAGCATCAGAGTTTTCCGCGAGGTCAATGCAGAGCACCCAAAAATTTGCAGCTTTTAGTTGTGCCACGCATTTTGCACCAAGAGCTCCTCTACCACCGTATACCACGACACGTCCAGCAACCATTTTTTGTGTAATTATGTTAAAATTAAGAAATAAATATAGTAAAAGTAATATATGACTAAATACAGTAAGCCTGTTTCTTGTACGACTAGCAGTTAAAGACTAAAAATGAAAGTGAACATAGTTGTTGTTACTCATTATTCTAAATTAAATACAGTTCAAGGAATAATTTACAGAAAATACACGACCGCAACAGGTTTCCTTTCTAGATTTTTATTGATCTGACCAGCGTCAGTGTCTTGTCTTTACAGTTACAATTAAAATTGTTTAACTTGAGTATTGATAACAATGTCAAGGGTAACGTAAATAGAACAGATACTTTTAATCGTATTAATATTGTAACCTTGCGCAACAAGTTTTTTTCTATATTGTATTTATCTGGTGAATTTTAAAATCTTTATTACAAAATAGTATACAGGTACAGGTTATCACAAATTAGATGAAGATTACAAATTTTAAAAAATGTATTAGACGTACAGTCGGGTACCCAAATACAAGATGGGTCCACATTTAATTCATTCTGAAAGCGATGCCGACAATTACACAAAAATGATTAAGTAAAGAAACCCTTTTGAGAATAATGATTTATTGCAGCTAAAAATATTTAACCCGACGAGTTTCTAGTACCACGTCACGTACCACCAGTTTCATAGTAGGACAGAGGCAAAATAATAGATTGTTTGTAAGTAGGTGATACGTGTTTAGCAATGTAATTTTTACTATTTACTTGTTAAGTAAAAATATTATACAGTATAGTTACAAATTTGAGAGGCTGAGGGGCACCATTAGGATCTAGAAGATGGTAAGGGATACAGGGATGGTGAATTGGGACATAATTGCGAAAAAAACATTCTTGCTTTTACGTCGTTTCGCCTACCTTATAGGACTTATCAAACTGGCTGTACCGGGTCCACGGTAAATTTATTATTACGACAGTAGGTTTTTTATCTTTATTTTCTTAAATTTTACTGCCAACTTTTGCTAAAACTATATTTTAAAAGAAACGACACATTAGCATTAACATTTTTTCTGTTTCGTTCAAAAGATAGTCATTAAATTTGAAGATCCCAGGTGTCGTCCTTGAGCCGTCATAACCGTTTTTAAAGCCAAAATATCTGGCTTTAAACTTAATGAACTACGTATTTTAATTTTATAATAACTCCAACGACATATCATACATTACATGTATGCGACGTTTTCTTACCGGAAAACCATCATTTAGTTATATTGCTATTAAAAATTATCATTTTATTCCAAACGTTAGTAAAAAATTTCTTTTAAAGGTAAGTACGCATTAATTTCTATTGATGCGTACTTACACTACTTATTATTTTCCTTTTTTTATTTATTTACTTATAATTCAGCTATGAAGCTACAAGAATTAATATAATTTATAAATATTTTCCTATACGTATTAATAAAGCATCTTAATTTAATAAAACGCCAATTTTAACTTTATTGTAGCATACTTACCTGCGAACGTCTGACATAAAATCATTAGCTATTTGTAATGTGTGATAAGTCGTTGTTAAAACCAAATAATTCGCCTATTTAAAAGACAAGGTTAAAGATGGTGACTTAAAGACGACACGTCATATTTTTAATGTAGGTAATACATCTTTAGTACAGAAAAGGTATTAATCCTAATGTTTAGTTATTTTAGAATTTCTATTCAAATAAACTAAGAAAATAATAAAAACTGTTGCTTTTGAAGTTTGTATTAGCCTGTACCTTGAAAGTATTTAACACTTTTTACATTTATAATATAAGATTTTATTTATAACATCTAATATGTTTCCACACTGATGAAATAAAAATAAAAAGATATGCAGGGTGTTCGGAAAAAACGTTAGGACTTTTTAAGGGGTCATTCTGCAAGGTTAAATAAT